>JAQGBX010004899.1:0-14545 GCA_034698745.1 Megaphyllum sjaelandicum | reverse complement strand
CGGTCAAAGTAAGGTGTTTGACTGTCTTGATCCGTTTTTGGGCAGCCAATGCGAATCACAGTACATGTACATTGTACGTGTATGTACTTTTCCGCCTTAAATTTTTTTTTTTAAGCGATTCGGATAGTCGGAGTTCGGATAATTGGAGTTCTACTTTACATGTTTTACAGTCTAGATGTACGAGTACAGCGTACACGTTCATTATATTAATTAAATTCAGGCATTCTTTGTGACCAACATTTCATTTTTTTTGGTGGTCACTCTTAACAGGTTTTACTTACAATTTTTCATGAAGTAAATTGCACCAACGATTTAAAATCTGCTAAATTAACCTATGGAATTAAACTGCGAAGAAAGTCGCGTACTCACGAAACCCGCTTTCGTTTTAAATAAGAGTCCAGAACCAGCTGGAGCATGGAATGGAATCCACGATGGAACCAAGGACGGACCTTTGTGCAAACAATACGAGTTTTTCACAAAAGCAATTCTCGGTGAAGAAGACTGTTTAACTCTGAACGTGTACACGCCGAAGGTAGATCAACGATGATCAATTTCAGCCTCAGTTTAATACTTAAAATGTTAAATAAAGGCAACTCCATCATTTTCGTCCATTTTTAATAAATATAGAAATCCACCGTGACCGAACCATTACCGGTGTTGGTGTTCATTTACGGAGGAGGGTTTACGACGGGTGAAATCACGTCCACCTTTTACAGTCCGGGTTTTCTGATGAATTACCCCATCGTCCTCGTCTTGATGAACTACAGACTCGGTGGATTCGGTAAAACTTGGATGGCGACATCTAGCGGAATTAGACTATAAGTGCACGATTAATGTCGTTATTTTTAATGAAAAGGTTTCCTGAGCACCGGAGACGAGGCTGCACCGGGGAATTTCGGGTTGTTGGATCAAACGTTGGCGTTGAGATGGATTAAGGACAACATAGCCGCTTTTGGTGGAGATCCCCGAAAAGTGACCCTCTCGGGAGAGAGTTCCGGGGCTGCATCGGTGGCCCTCCAGTTGCTTTCCCCTCTTTCTAAGGGTAAGAATAAGGGTACCGTACAGTGCCGAATACAACCCCAAGGTACATTATTCGGAAAAAGGTTGTTTCTACAAATTATTTGAGATTTAAATAGTATACCCGGGTTCACTATATGGAAAATGTTAAAAATACTCTTGCGGATATTACTTTCTCTTGACTTTCTCTTAGGGGGCATTGTCTAAAAAAATGTTTAAATGAATTTAATGAATCATTTTCATAGATTATATTGTCCCTGAATTATCTTAATTCACACATAAAGTGTAATTATCGAAATTCTCGATAAATTCATTGAAACTTGATCGTTTGTTTGGATGAAATGGTCACTGAGTTTTTTTTAATTGACAATTTAATCCACAAAAAAACCGAAATAATTGACCAAAAAAATATACACTATCAATCTTAATTCACACATAGTCTAATTATCGAAATTCTCGTGAATGAACGTTTTTTGTCGTTCATTCACGAACGACCCAACACTAGTTGTGACGAAAAGTTAAACCAAAATAGTGCACCAGGGGTATACTATTTGGCACTGAATGCCAAATAGTACACCCTGGGCGCACTATTTGGGGGGGGGGTTAGATATTAGGCACCGTACGGTATACATGTATTTGTCGACTTGGGGTTGTGGAGGCAATTTTTCTTCCCCATCACCCTCTTACCGCCTGCCAATATCGGGAATTCAACAATTTGGGAAAAAATAATGAGGAAATGTGTAAGTTCCGTTCGTAACTCAGACCGAACATACATATGCATTTGATTTGTGGTATAGGCCTACTGTATTTCGCAATAGTTTGTGAAAATATTATTTCCATAAATTGACCCTTTGCCTAATCAAATCCTCTTGCGGATTTTTAGGGAACTGTTAAGAGGCCTTTAGCGACGCTCTGGCCTCCAGCTCTGCATAGAATAGTGCTTTCAGGGTATAGATAAGATGCACATGCCGTAGCCAGCATGCGCCGTCTGCTGGTGAAAGTACTGTATCAAATTAGTACTGTGTATTAATTATGTAAAGATAGCTTTCACGAGCAGACGGCGCATGCTGGCTACGGCATTAACTCACTGCAAATCTTTAGTGTAGATTTGGAAGGCACGATTTTCATTCAGTTATGTATAATTGAATACAAATGATGCACCTCAGGCTTGCTCAAAATGTTCACTTGTCCGTTTTTTTTGTTTTTTTTTTCTCCCCATTGTAGCGGTTTCTGTTGTACCTAACACGAAAAACCAAGGCGCTAAACTTCAGGGGTTGAACATTTGTTTAAATTGTCAGGTTTTTTTAAGCGGGTTTCACTTTTCCGAGTTTGACTGTATTACAAAACTTTTCATTCAAATGGGTTAAAAGTATACAGTTGTGAAAATGTGAAATGTAGGTAAAATATAGCTCCTCAAACATGTGTGTAGATGTACAGTATTTCTCCTAAAACGGGACTGACGTGCATAAGTTTAAGCCAATTTCTTGATTGTAACCCAGAAATCGTATTACCGCCTGTTTCAAATGAAATCGTTGCAAGGCGATCGTAAAAAAAGCGCAAAATTAAGATGGGGTTTGGAAAAGCGCTACTCGACTACTTTCTGCGCCATGGAGGCTCTATACCTTTTTCCGGAAGGTAAAAACAAATCAGTGAAAAGCGAGAGGATGCGTGTTTATGTACTATATCATTCATTAAAAATACAAGGAGTTTTTTATGGTCCTGGCAAGGTAGGCTACTCGTCTGACTTTCGCAGTATGTATAAAGCAAAAAGAAAGCACGGCGAGTGGAAGAGATCAACAAATTTGAGCGAAGTCAGGATGCGAAAAACGTTCCCGAGAATAAGAAATGCCATCTTGTTAATTATGCAATGGCCAATAGTAAACCTAGTTGTCTATCCATCGTGCCATCCTTGAAATCCTTTTGATACGAACTTGCCGAACAGGCATTACTTTATGACGTCGAAACATATCGATGTCTTGGCCGAGTCGATCATGAACATCGTTGAAACCCATTGACGGAAGTGCCGCTGGTTATGTACATGTACATGCATGGTTAAAAAAAACAAACATTATTTGCCTTTAGAAATCTGTTTATAAACTTAATAATTATCATCATCATCAACGATGGGCGCAGTGCCCATGCGATGTCTTGGTAACGTGCCAATACTTTTGAAGGATTTAGCAAATGGCAAGGGCAATGTTCTAAATGTTGAGAATGTTGAGGTCTAGTTACGAGATGTGCAAGTACATGTACAGTATATCATTTACCTTTGCTGGTATGATATGATGGTTACTGATAACCAGTACTAATTTGAAAATGGCCACCACTTCCAATGTAAGAGTCTGCCCCGAGATTCTCATGCAGCTGGGATGCCCACAAAAACTTGCTTCGAGGAAGGAGAAAAATGAGCTTTTTAACCAAGAAGGAACTTAGTTTGCAAATTGCACTTCGTCTATTTCGGGAATTCAACTTTTTGCGATTCCTTTTGCAACTGTTGCTCGTTAATGCAATAGATTTCGTGCTCTCGTCAGCAATAGTTGGCCATTTAATTCCGTCGTTTTAAGGGTTGATATGAATTGAAAAGCAGATTTTGAATATACAGCTGTAGTGCTAATATTTTTGGATTTCCTCTCGTACGCAGACCAATACGATAATCAGTTTTGTCAATAGACTTATCTTACGCTGCGTTGCAGTTTCACGAAACCTATCCTTATGACGTCATACTGTTGCAGGCGCAATTTAATCTAATCATATAGAGAATTGGACCGATAAATGGGACGCTGTATTGACTGATTCTATAAACTCAATTGGACGACGGGTACTCGAAGGTATTACGAATTGTACTTTGGCAATCTAAAGTCATAGGTTTAAAACTTTTATTAACATCGAATGACCTTTTTAAACGAATTATGTCGATTTTGCACACATGACTTCACAACTGCCAAAGTACGATTCTTAGAGCTACTGTTTGAGTTCCCCTTTTTAATGTTGCGTTACATTTTTAAACAATTGAAATTGTATTTTCAAGTACAAACATGTATATCTTGAATTGAAGTTTGCATCTACCTGTATACGTCCTAAAGACATGTAATAAAATGCAATTACCAAAGCATGTTTAGAACTTCGAAGAAGTGTTGGGACGTTTTTATACCATGGTGCACTCTTTATCTGTCATGGCGTATAAATGACAAGAATATAACATTTCATGGCTTATATGCAGCGTAATTGATTCGTATAAACTGTATTTGGGGCGTTGCTGTCATTCCCAAATCTAGTAACCCGAGAGTTGACTGATAATGCATGTACACTGTGCATTCAGGATAAGTGCAGGGCATTTCCCCGTAATGCGAGGCCATTTTACGGGATGTGTAACTCGCACCTCATTGGTCGCTTGTTTATATGTATGTAAACGATAATTCGAAAATGTCAATAATTGAACAGTCTTTGTTCCGCGTACAAATACACCGAAGAAACTTGTGTCTCGATCGCTTAATAGTGGCGTCTTATCTCTATATATACTGTACATGTATTTTGGCATTTCTCATGATCTGCACTTCTCGTAAAACAGATACAGTATCATGACTGGCGAATGCAAGCAGGTGAATTTTTGGAAAGTTCAAGTTGAACCATTTCATTTCGTGGCCCTTCGTACTCCGTTCAACCAATCATAATGCGCCACTCTAGACGGCAATACGCACTTTTCGTACCGCCCAGAAAACGGTACGAAATTACGAAGGTATTACGATCTACGCAAACGTACCGTCGGCGCTTGAGTTGCCCTATTGTTGAAACATCTAATTTAGCTAATATTTGTTGTTAGAATTTAGCGAAATCTTAGATTTATACGGTGTAGCTATACAGTATAGCTAAATAAAAAATATACCTGCCGTGTATGTGGTTTGCATGTACAGTGAAACCTGTTAAGAGTGACCACCAAAAAAAATGCCATGTTGGTCTCTTGTCCACAGGTGGTCACCATACAAAGAATGCCTGAATTAAACTATAATGAACATGTGTACACTGCACTTAAACAAGTAGACTGTAATACACGTACTAAAAGACCACAAAAGTACAGAATCATCATGCCCGAGGGTTAAAGCAAGATTAACGTGACTCATCTGTTATCTGGTCACTTTTTAAGGTGGCAATGTAAAAATTGCAAAAAAGACAACACACACAGCATGGTCACTGTACACAATAGACTGGTGGTCATGGTCACTATTCAGAGAATTTGTATAAAGGAAATGTACACTAGAAAAACCCATACACTAAAAAGTGGTCAACATAAACAGGTGGTCACTTTTCCAGGTTTTACTGTATATCTGAATGGATTTTGGCCGTATCGCCATCTTGTATCCAATTTACCCAATAGACACGGAACGTTCATCTACATGTACTCGAATAATAAAGGTTATGCCCTCATTTTTTTGCGTGGGGATATTTTCTTCCACCAAAACGGCATTTGGCCAGCTTTCCATTTGGAAGGCAGCCATTTTGACGTGGTAAAAGTTGAACGCGCGCAATAATAAAAACCTATTGTTGGTACGTTTGCGTGGGTGCGGTTGGGTACGGGATGTCCGGATATGAAATAAAAACTTGTACTAGGGGTTTCTACCTCCGCAAATCTTTATTTGTTCTTCAACATTAGCTTCCTAATCCGCGTTGTAAAAAGCTGATTGGACGACCCTGCGCATTATCGTTATTACGTGTCACGCTATAGTCGTTGTACACGGTGCCTCATAAATGCCCTCATTGATCTCCCCATTGTTACGCTAGCTGTGCCCGTAAGATTACCATCATCTGTCGTATAGAGGCGATGGTTGAATTTTAGGTGAACGTTTCTAATGGTATTTTTATGACTGGCATTACGCGTGATAAACTAAACCGGGAATGCTCGTCTCTCGACTTTGTACCTCGTGTTCGAGTCATCTTTTCATCTACCGTACTAAAGGTCTTCTCGAACACCCTGTACATGTTTTTAAATTCGTCATGAAAGGCAAATATTACTTTCGCATTTCAACGATGTTGTTTACTACTCAATGGTTGCCCTAATCCCGCTTAGTTTCACTAGCATGCTGCTAAAATGTTGCGTCGTAATTTTCCATTTTTTACCGAAATTAAAGAGTTGGGTCTAGTTTCCATATTATTCTCGTTCGTAAGGTGTCTGCCGTTTCCTCTCGCAAAGGTCAGTCGACTGTTTATTTAGGCCTAATAGGCGAATATTTGCAACGTTCATTTTTTAAATTATTTTTGGTTAGTCTTTCCTAGAACTGATTACGAGCGTCTATCTTTTTAAGTACACAAGGGCAAAGGCTACTCCGATTATAGTGCACTCTGTAGTGCATCTAAAATAGGCCTAAATTGGCGGTATCAGATAGCAGTTGTAGAATCTCCTGCCACGTGGAAAATTTTCCCATTTGGTTAATTTCTCTGCGCGTAGTTTTATCTGTCGGAGAAGATAGTGGTGCGAATAGTAACGGCGCTCTTCGGAAATCGCCTCGGAAAAAGCGGGTTTTTTCCTCTGCACATTTCTCGGATTTTCGTGTACTTTTCAATCGGATATAACGTCCTGATTTCCGTTGCTAACCAATGTCATCCTTGGATTAATTGTGTGCGGAAATTTGAATACCGTCCGGTTCGCTGACCATCATCACGTGGACACCTCGCTCGCCCGATTCGTGACTTATTTGCACTTTGATTGGGACAACGTGTTCGATGACATTCGTGAGGAATTTGGAGAATTCTATATCCGTTGATCAACAGGTTGTCTCGGGAATTTTGGCGCCAATGCAATTGGCCGTTTCGTTTCTTTTGAATTAAATTTTGAAACTGAAAAAAAAAAACCGAAACCGTCGTCAAGGTCTAGATTTCTAGATTAGACTTTTGATCTATGTTAATTTTGCGTATGTGCCAATTAACCCCTCTGGTCTCTTTGTTTCGTCGCACGGTACCGTACACTTTGCCGTTGTGTACCCTGCTGACCACTCATCTCTACTTGTGTTCGAACTGCAACTGTGTTATAACACTGTAACTAGTCTCTGCCTGCTTAAGATACTCTTTGTGTCTATTAACTGTGCCTGTGTTCTTGTACGTTGGTTGTGCGTTCTTCTACGTGCTACGTGATATATATATATTTTGCGAAATCGTCATGGATATCTTGTCGAAAATGAATGTTTTGGCTGGCAAAATTTCGCCACAAAGTCCACCGCCCAGTGCCTCGTCTCCGGTGCCCAACACGGCCAGTGTGGCCACTTCGACGGGCAGTCCTAGCCCACCTCCTGATAAAAAATTAAGGTATATCCTATCATATTACTAATATTTTCCTTTGTTTATATTATTTAGTCACCCAATTTGTGGCTAATATTTTTTGATTAATGGTCGACTCGTGGAAGTTTTCCACACGAGTTTAAGATGATTGTAAAAATGTCTGCAATTTATTAATAAGAAAAGACTACCAATTAAGGCCCTTCAATAGTTTTAACAAAACGTACTAGTATACATGTACGTGAACTCTCCAAGACGATCTGGCTATTCACGCATGAATTAAAATTTATTTTCATTTTAACATTTAATCTTATAACGCAGGCGCTTACAGAAAGCGGATTTTGACAAAATCAGATGGCATAGAATAAAACTATATACATTTGTGCTTGTAAATGTGATAAGTGATGAAATGATCGTGACGTTTGACTATTTGTTCTATTAATTTAACTAGTGTTCTGTGGACCACTGTTCTGGTCAGTTTAAAGTTTAAGGTCAAATTGACTGCTCCAATTGTCTTCAGCTTTTTGGTAACAATCAGATTATACCAGATTTACTTGGCACTTAAAGCATGCAAGCATGCATACAACCCAGTGAAGGTCTAAACTGCCAACTTAACAAAGTCCTTCTGCATGTGCAAACTTCGTGTTTCAACTATTTTCCAAAACTACAGTTATAAGATCCAGTAACCACTAGACATGTCTACAACGAGAATAGGTTACGCGATTTTTCAAGTGAACTTTGCTGTGGACAACTTCTTTGAAGGTCATCTGGACAGTGAAATAATGTATTAACAAATGTATGGATTTTGTTGCAATATGGCAGCACGACCAGTACCCATCTACATGTATCTTACTAGATGTATTTTGTTAGGCCTAAATAGATATACCCTTCACCACTAATTTTGTATGAGCATATTGTCGGTTAAATTCTGTAAAAAAAATACATTATTCGAGTTGTCTACGATACGATTGTAAATGGATAATCTCCCCGGTAACCGAGTTACATTATAACTTCAAAAACAATACTTGGCTTATCTAGAATTTTTTATCAAATTATTTATCTAACCCATATCAGGACTTGCATTTTGGATGAATTTTTATTCGCTTTTTAAACTAGTGACTTTTCCTCGAAATTTGGGCCCAGTGGACAGCATAGGAAATTCGCATTGAATGGACCTGATGTAGATATTCTTACTTCCTAGTATTGGCGGAAATTATTTGCCATTTTTAACCTATAATTTGATCCACGTGACTACGCCTCTTGCGTCAAACTGCTTGAAATTTAGGTCCATTGCGTTCTATACAGGGTGTTACACATGTTGAGAAACAACAAACTATGTACTCGTGTGACTGCGTTCTAGAATTGTAACTAAGTACAGTTGAGCCTCGTTAAGACGAACTCCGATGGACGTCAGTGTTTCTTTCGTGGCATTTTCTCAACAAAACATAGGATTCATATTAGCGAAACGTGGCGCGAATGCTTGGCATTACTGTAGAATTCGCTCGTCGTAACCGATAATTTGCATTATCAGAGTCCTTCTTAAACGAAGAAATTAGCATTATTCGAAGAATACCCATTAAATAGGACAAGGATTGAAAATTGGTTCATACTACCAATAATGTGTATTAGTTTTTCTTAATGAGGTTCGACTTGCAAAGTTCAACTTTAACTACTGTAAATCAAGTTTACACATTGTACTATAGTGCCTGTATCGCATGCAAGTTTTAACCAGTTTTATCCCTCCCAAATAGAGATGGGCGAGGTGAACTGCAGTCTCTAGTTTAGCGAGTTTTTATTGGAATCGATTACTCGAGTTTCACTTCGCTATGAAGTTGCCCGAGGCTATTGTTGTTTGAGTCGAGCTAAATCCGAGCTACAAAGCTCAAAAATAGTTCTGCAAGCTCGGCATTTCAACACATACAAAAAAAACATTTTGACTAGAAAACTTACCGGAAGTTCAGCTCGCCGATTTCTACTCTCAAAGCATGCCATGAACTGAAAGGCGTTCCTTGGCAAAATTTTCTTAGATGTTGGTATATGGTGGCTTATAGAGGTTAGCGTCCTCGCCTTGCTTTCGGTAGACCCAGGTTCGATTTCTGGGTCGGCTATCTTCGATTGTGGGTTTTCATGGTTTCCCACAATTCCTCCTGGAACTCCTAGCTCCATTGTATGTCACGAAATTTGCACGAGATCCGCTATAGCTATCAGCCACTTAATTCGATCACGCTTAATCCGATCAGCCATTTTATTCGATCTAAACCTTAAATTCAGAACGGATTTTTTCCTGTACTAACCATGATAGGAAAGCCGCTTAATTGGATCATCTTAATGCCTTAATTCGGTCAAGTTGCCGCATGTTTACATTACGCAAACACGCGAAACGGGCAACTTTCATACACGCACGGACACATTAGGTATATCATACGTGCGTGCATCAAAGCTTCTAATGCATCAGCAGCTGTACTCGGATACGATTAAATAATATGCATTTTTAAAACAATGAACAAATAATTTTGCTAAGGCTAATGTTTAGTGTTTTTTGACATGCATCGCTAACTTCGATCAAAATCGCTGTAACCAACGTGATCTAATTAAGCGGCTTTCGCTGTATTCTCGTATTTGTGACATTAACGAGACATATCCTGCATCCTTCGCAACTAAATGCAAATTGTCTCGCGAACAAATGCGCGGAGGCGAGAGATTTCATGGATTATGTAGTAAACACGTTTATAATTTCTTCCTATTCCATTCCGAGCCTCTATTTGCGCATAATGAAAGGTATCTCCTAGGACCCGGGTTTTCTCGTTGCGAGACAAACAATAGCTGTGCATGGCTTCTGTACCATTGTGAAAAATTCGTTTTGATTGATTTTCGTTTTCAATTTTTTTTTTCTCGTTTTGTAAATGCCATTATTTGAGTTCACACTGAATGCGTTATCTGTGGTCCTACGTGGCATGGGTTAATTAGTTTTGGTTTTTTTTAGCTCGAGTCTCCTTCATTTACGTGCCTGCTAATCACTGTGTAGCAATCCCACAAGGGCTTGTCGTGCGTCACCGTGTTTTGAAAAGAGTACGGTTGTGATTTCGTTGTATTCGATGTCATCTAAATAGCGAGGCCTATCGGTGATGTTATCGTCTCGTTCCCTTTATCACTTTTCAGCATCAACGGGTTTTATATACCGTTGCTTCGCCTTTTTTTTTACTGCGCGGTTGGTAGCTGCAGTTCTGTTAATTTGTCACCGATCCAGGGAGGATCTTGTTAATGTCTGGAAAGCTGATGAATAAGAAAGATTAAAATTTAATTACGTGCAGGCGCTTAATGCCGGCATATTTTATTCTACCTAATGTAGGGTGCTCTCGATCCACGGTCAGTTTTAACCGTGAATTACTTTGCGTACGAAAAATTGAATTGAAATGGTATAAAGAAGGTTAATGATTTTAAAAACAGTTTGTTCAAGAAATGTAAGCGTGAGTGCAAGTTACCAGTAGAATAACTGATGCTTTTCTAATTGACCAAGTATAGCTGAAGGGCCACCATATTGCCCTCAAAACGTTTAGCGAGGCACGTGCAAAAATTTGTGGACTTGAGTTTGGCAACAAATTGGTAACTGAAGAGATGGATGCATGTACTCTCATCTTCTCGGAAAGTCTGACTATTGGGTACAGAAAATGTAGCCTGACTTCTTTATTCCACTTGCTTTATACACTGTACATTAGTTGTGATTTAGCCTTCAAATGGCAATTCTCCGTATGCGTGTGCACAGGCCAGGGGAGAAACAATTAACAAGCATTGAAATATAGAGCTGCTCAAAGCATTGAAACTTGTATAGGAATAGAAAACATTTTTATAATATTATTTGTTTAACGAAATTAATTTAAAATAAAATTGGACATGATCTTTATAAAGTTTATTTTTGCGCTTATTAACGAAGTTGACACTGTTGTTTTTAGCGAAAGAAATTCGGGAGTATATTCTTGCATTGGTTTTGAATAAAACTATACTATCTAGTGAATCGTCCAACGATTTTATTAGTTGATTTTTATTGTCATTGTTGATTGTGTTGGTTATGTGCTTCAAAACAAACTAATGTCATTCGCGTAATTGCTTTGCCGTATGGACTGTATAGTCTACGAATCGTACTTTGGCAGTCGTGGTCACATTGGTTAAAAAAAATGCACTCATCTGTTTATAAACCAATTAATTGATTCAGTTTGTGTACGTTACCTCATGGCTACCAAAGTGTCATTTGTAAAGCTTAATTCAGCCTAAGTAACCCTATAGTAAAACCGAAGAGCACGAATTATTTAAAAGCTCGTACGCTTCCATTTTTCCAGGAATGAAATTGTCTATTTTGAATCTTGGTACACTCTACTCGTAGATGCTGTGTATAAGCAAACCAATAACTTTAAAAGCAATTTGCTATTCGCGTGAAAAAGCACGGGCATGTTTTCATAGGAAAAGCTGGTTTATGGAAGTTATGCCTATGGAAAAATCTAGCCAAGTTTGGCCTAAATTCTACGCATGTAGCCTATACCGTCGCATATCAACAAGTTTTTTCACACTTAAATATGTGAAGTGCATCATTGGTTGCCTAGCAAGAGTTACGTATATATTTGTTATGGTTTCCAAAAGCCAGGTTTCCAAGCAACTGAAGATAATTAAGATTGGTGTAGGAATTTTCAGTTGAATTTGCGTAAGAATCACAACTGCGGCGCTGATCACGTGGATGTTTTTCCATATAGCTAAATTAATTAAACCTTTCAATTTCCCGTAGATCTAATTAACATTTTAATTAGACTGCGATGAAAGTCGGGGCATTTCGTTTTTACATAATACTTTGCTTACATGGTTTTATGGCAGCTTAATGGTTATCTGGCCGAACGCGCGTGGCTCCATCTATGTTGCGCTTGGAACCGATTACAATGGAAATCCAAATTGAACTGTGATCCCACAATGCGGTGCTATCGATATCATAAAAAAAATGCTGACCTAAGTTGTTAACTGTATAGGCTAGCCTACATAATGGCCTAAAATAAGTTGGATCAATTTTGACATTTTATTCTCATAAGCGGGATTGTGATTTGCAGCGTATAATTTTCACGCCTTCCGTTTTAATCATAGTATAAAAACGGACTCGTTCGCGACGTAATTAATTCGGTGCAAATCCTCGATCCATTTCACTTAACCTAGAGGATGGTATGTTTTTGTGCCCAAGGGCGCCATCTTTGAAGGGATTGCCATCGTAACTGTATTAGTCATTCCAGCAGCAATCCAATTTAGCTTCTCGCGATAATTTGATAAGTCTGAAGTAATTATTTTCTAATTTTTCACATTATTTTAATTTGAGAAGGCTGGTATAGGGGTGGGGCCCGCGCCGTATCAGCCAGCAGCTGGTGCGCCAATGATAATTTATGATCGGTTTATGCTAGAGTTGACTGAACTCCGTATTTAAATACGGTATTGAGCAAATCGTGTATTGAACGAGCAGTTCCATCTGGGTGATCTCTGGTGCACAATCGGACGATGCGTGCGGCATATACACTTTTATGTATTGCCTGTATACATTTTGAAGGAAATGGCACAGCGTTCCATATTTTGACTGATGTTGCGAGACTGGTTAAATTGATTTGCGGTTTTTATTCGAGTCAAACAACACGTGTCATTCGACTTGCATCGTTAAACTGCAAGTTTTTCCGAACAATTGGTTGGATTTGTATTTTCACGTTTATTTAAATAAGAACTAGTAAACTAAGCAATCGCATTCTGTCGTAAAACCGAATGAGGTGTTATTTCGCGTTTGAATTATAATGTTCGTCTTAGTTTTGCAAGTAAAGCCGTGTTCTCGTAGGTGTGGATATATAATAACGCTGATAAAAATTCAGTAACTTTATAGGGTTGAATTAGTTGGCACTTTTTTCAGTAAGAAATTTACTTCCGACCACTAGCGCCACCAGCTGGCAAACAATTGGTACAGTAATGCTAAGCCAATTATCAATTGTTTGCCCGCTGGTGACGCAAGTGTTCGGAAGTAAATTTCTTACTGAAAAAAATGCCAACGAATTCCCACCTATATACACAAACACAAAGAATGCTTACTTTCGACGTGCTTCTAGCTTCTTTCGTGCTTGTTTTTAGCTTCTTGTTTCCAGCTTTGGGGCGCAAAATGAACGCTGGTATCAGCGTGATGGCTGCGTGATATCAGCGTTGTTAGCTGAAACATTCCATTTAAAACCTTGCACATACGCATTAGCATCTCATGATCAGCGCAGAGAACGTTGTTATGGTACACAGCCTACTGTATACAGGTGACATGGCTACACTTTTGACCAATAGTGATCTGTGTATCACTGTCTTAAAAATCTGCTTTCCGATTGTCCTCATTTAAAAAGCATGCAGAAATCTTTTCCCGCTTGGTGGCGCTAGTGTAAGCAGTGGTAAGCGCCTGCGATAAGCGTTCTTTGTGCTAGCACCCTTTAACTGTTACTTAAAATTCCTACAAAGTTTGTGTTTTACTTAAATTCGCGTGTATATATTCCCGATTGAATTATGATAGCTGGTGCTTGGGACTGATAAGACTGCGGGAGAGGAGAAAGTAAATTTAGTTTCATCTCGAAAGTTCGTTTCGACTCTTGACTGGGATGGACTTTGGTGGGTCAGTTTTTAAGCGATGGTGATGATGGAATGCCTATGATAGATGAGGTGCAGATGTTTCTTCAGGGGCTTTGGCTGGTCGACGTATTGATTTTTTAAAAATGGCAAGTTTTTTTATTCGGTTGTGTGATTGAGCGGTTTTCGTTTTGGTGTCTCATAGCCCTCAAGCCCTGGTCACATGAAGCTCGTCACGTCTCGTTAATACATGACTCGCAGGATCTCTATACCTTTCTATGAAAAAAGGCAACTTGATTCGCCCCTGTTACGAAAGTGTGCTCGATTATTTAACATTGCTGCCCGAAATTATTAGCAATTCAATATTGAAAATGCTCCGATGAATTTCAAACTAAAAAACACGGTAAACGAAATATAGCAGTATGCAGACTCCATGTCGGCACCTGGTGTCAAAAAACGACTGCACGCGCCACGTTTGTGTCTTAAAACATCTTAAACACGTCGCCCTACGACGCGATACGATTCGATAAGATTAACCCTTTCAGCCCTGGGGATCAAAATTTTGATCCCCTAGTTTTTAAATTCCCTCTCAAAATGTAATGGCGCTATTGCCTTGAACTTTTCTGTATGTTAACAAGTAGGCTTAAACCTTCAAAAC
>JAQGBX010004898.1:0-14547 GCA_034698745.1 Megaphyllum sjaelandicum | reverse complement strand
TTCTCTGCCAGAGGCAAGAATACTCTAGTTTGAGACATGTTGTTCCAATAACCCTGGAGGAAAACATCTTCTGGTAAATGTTGTGAATATTATATAATCTTTCACGAAAATTGCAATCTTGAAAAGTAAACTAAAAAGTTCTTTTTTCGCATTCATTTCATGCAGATACTGTATACGAAGACTGACCGGAAATCTGTCTCCTGAAGACTTGTTGCACTGCATCGATAGAGGGGTATTGTCGTACATCTTTTGAAGTGTCTCGGCTCTCAAAGGCGTCCAGTCAATAGCATGGTAGTTTTCTGGTACGGTTTTCTCGGGAGTAGTTGGCTGTTCTTCGTACCTTCGTAATGAAAATATAAGGCGAATCACATTTACGCACATAACCGGAAGAACATGTATGAAATGTTTTGTTAAGTCCATAAATGTAGCCCTCCTTATTTTGTTGGACTTAAATAATGCTGGGAAATTTCCTACATTGCAGGATAAGTTTTTTTTTTAAATTATTCTTACTTGTTCATGAACTGGAAATAGTTATTAAGGACGTCTGTGTCGATCGAGCTCTTGCAAACCTCCAAGTAACTTTTAGGGTAATAATGGATGTAACTCACGCACATTTCGTCCTTAATCGAAAGTCCGCCCTGCGTGAATTAGTTTTCATTAGTACGATAACAACGTATTTTCGCACCGGAAGTATTGTTTATGCCTGTCAATTAAATGCTCACTAGGGTAATGTTCTCTCTTTCCATTGTGTTGTAGTGGCAGCTAGCAACCAGAGCATCGCCCTGAATGTTTAGGTAAAGAAGCGTGGTTAAACATAGTTTCATTTGTTTTCTTTAATGGATCATTAACGTACTTGCCGGCAAAATAAGCGCCGGGGTTTTCAACTTGCGGATTTCTTGAAAGTGGGGGCTGTAGTGATTATCTCTGGCGATTTCTTCCATCTCCACGCCACCTCTATAATGCCGAGCCACAACTCGCTTTCCCGTTAAGTGCTTTATTTTCAAGAAAAAGAAATAAAACAAAGAAGTTGAAATTTTCATCTCTAGAAACCAAAACTGGCAAGTGAATTCTGCTGACCGTGTGTAGTTGTGCCGCAAATAGGATGATGCCACTAGGAGGCACTGCCTGCGAAAATGTGGTAAATTAATTCAGTTATCAGTTTTAAACAGAAATATATATTTCCCCCCTAGTTTTTTAAGCAGATTTACCGCTTGGGTGCATTCTACGATGCAGTGGCCGGACAACACAAACTCCTCTTGCTGCGGTGGGATGGCCATTTTTGGAGTGTACTCCAAGCCGATTTCCAGTACGGCAGCATCGTGGCGCCGCAAGCGAGATGTGTAGTAGAAGCGAATGCCTGAACTGTCTGCATAATCTGCAAAAGTTGAAATTTCACTTGAGGAAATCGTCAAGGAACAAGAGAATAGCCTCGCAACGAGCATTTACGATAATTGTTGAATGTTCGTAAATCGGGTGTTTGTGTAATATGTTTGTAATTATTATTGCTTTTTTTTTCAGCGAATTACCAGCTCTCAGGTCTTCGTTGTTGTAGTGAATTTCAAGCATCGCGTAGGGGGAATAGCCTGGGCCTCCTATGGGGAATCCGGCTTCTTCGGGGTAGATTAACGGCTGAAATCATGAAGAAAAGGAAGTTACAATCTGCACCGACAAAACTAGTCGTGCTAGCTTGTTAAGGTAAGATTGAATTTCTACCGCAGCACCCATGGCCCAAGCAGCGATGACTTTCTTGCACGGCTGAAGCTGAGGCGGCTTGTCCGAAGCCTGGCAGGGTCCATCATAGCGTGGCGCTTTCTCTCCTTTTTCTAGCTCGCAATGGTAAACTTCGATGTGGTGAACCAAGGTTTCATGGCCAGGCTGGATGACGGCTTCGTACTTGAGTTTAAGAAAGATTTTAGCCGAGTTTCTCGTCGAACTGACTCCAAAGCTCATGAAATACAAATGGATCTTACTTGCACTACGTGTTGCTTGCTGGACATTTTCGGCAATTTTACAACTCTGCACCAATAAGTTGTTTCCACGTCCGGGACATGGGCCTATCGGGATTTGAAAAGTAAGTACATGTAATTTCATACAAGTAAAAAGTGCTGCGGTGTTGCATATTGGTTGACAAACTTTGAACAACCAAGTCTAGTTAAAATGTATGATGTCTAACCTCGTTGGCCAAGACCGAGAATGTTTGTACGTCTTTTGGAAATTTCACCGGTTCAGTCTCAGTTTTCAGCATTTGGGCTCTCTGAAAGCCATGTTGGCTTTTTTCGATCGAAATCCCTCGCAGCATTTCAATGGGTCCCTTCTGTGTGGCATACAAGATATGTACGGTTCCTTCCTAAAATAATTTTTTTAAACTTATTTAAGGCTTATTAGGCAAGATACAAATTATTGATTCAAACTGTATGCTGAAAAAGTGTTTTAAAATAGGTACATATTCTTCTACTTGCTCACTGCAGGTCAGTGGCCCAGGTGTTTCAAAGTGCCAAAAAGTTGGAAAATAAAATTTGTTTTCTTGTTCGAATCATTTAAAAAATGAAAAGAAACAGTCGAAAATTTGTAAAAAAAAATGAGATAAAACAGAACGACTATACAAGTATGTGCATATATTCCGGAATATTCGAAATATTCATGTATTCCGTTTTTTGGAGTTTATTTTTTCGAATTAATGCTTACGAAAACAAAACAGAGCGGCAGCATAAACACTGAATAATTACCGAATGATGTTCGATAATATGTAATTCAGCACGACATAGTGGTAATATTTGCAGAGATTGCCATCTTTCTGGGACAGTTTAACAAAAGTGTTATCTCTTGAAAGATGGCAATTACTACGAACATTTCTGCTATGCCGTGCTGCTTTCTAATGCATTATGGTTTTTTTTTTTGCTTTTTTACAATTTTATAGTTTTCAAAATCATTAGATATCTTGAATTTGATTAATAAAAATGTGCTGCTTATAAAATAAAAAATTCCAAATACATATATTTTCTAACAAAATGTCGAATAATTCATTTCGAAACGTCACAAACATAATTTACAGGGTGACCACAGGTCATGGAAGTCAGGGGGGGGGAAGAGGAAAGTGGTCATGGAAGTCATGGAAATGTCAGGGAAATTTGTGAGTGGTCTGGGAAATTTTCCCAAATAAAAGCTAAATGCTATCCCTGCACTCAGTGTGCTAGCAGCTCCATCCCCAATCCTCTTCAACTAGACTTGTAACAATAACAAAATCTAATGTTTTGCCAAGCTTCTCATTGCAATCAATTGTTATTTTATTTTTCATTATGACAAAAAAATGGATATGCATTAACTAGTAAGTTTTGGTCAGGGAATTTTGGATTTTAGTCATGGGAAAGTCAGGGAAATTGAAAAGGAAAATTTTGTGACCACCCTGCACTTTTTAGCAGCTTTTTTTAGATATTGACTTTTTAGGATGGCATAATTTTGTGAATGGTCAGTCAGGTCAATAAAACATCCAAAAATATCCAAATCTAAATATACTGTGCATGTACATGTAGATTGTTTGTTGACAAAATAGGCCTCTCAGCTGTTCAAAATATCCCCTGCTTAATCCCGCTTGATTTATCATCTCCTTAATTTTCAAATTAAAATCTGTGACAGTAATTTCGTTTTAATGCCTCGGATTAACATTATGTTATTAAATATTTATAATTTATTAGAGCGAGTCTCCCAGCGATAAAGGGAAATATATATCATAGTTAAAGCTGTTCATGTCATTAGCATCATCATTAATGTATCTGAACAATTGAGCACTTGCATCTATGACATAGTCATGGTCGTCATCGCACGTGTCCAATTTCCTGCGATACATGTAGATGATTTTGTCGTCTTTTCGCTGTAAACGAGACAATTTGCAGTCCTGCTTTCTGTCCAAGTGCAAAATTCCATCTTCATCGGTCCACGTGTCCTAAAAATAAACGTTTTATGTCATAAGCCATGTTAACATCTGTTTTTGGCATTTATTCAAATATTAGATCTTTTACGGAAATAAAATTGACTGAAATCCACTTAAAAATTACATAATTTATGGAAATGAAATCGCTGTTGCTTCAATCAACAATTTATTCATTAAATTTCACAATTTGATATAACAGTTTGAAAAGGCGGAATTGCAATCAGAAGAATAGCGGAAATTTCTTGTAAAGATATGATTTATCTATTTTTACAAGTGGGCAGTAAAACAAATATCAGCGCGATGGTAAAATTTGATATTAACTATAAATGTTATCACAAATAAAGATAGAGATATCATCAGAATTTAACGCGCTGATTTCTCGGAGAAATTGTTTTGGGAGAAAACATATTTCCTGCAACGATTATTTTTCGCACCCCTTCGGGTTTTTTTTCTTTTTTTTTCTTTTAAATCTCCGAATTCGACGGTGAATGCTGAAATATTTAAAAAGTTCTACAGTATATTTTTTTTAAAAAAAGTTTAAAAATCCGCGTTATAAGACAGTATCGTGTTGGTGCATTTTTGTTGGTATTATTTCGAGGATAGTTTAGGTATAAAATGACAATGAAGGAATATGACTTCTTTAAATAATAAAAATTGGGAAATTCTAACTTTCAAATTTCACACGTGTTAATTTAAAATTTTCATTTCAAAAAATGCCACTTAACTATTTATGCAACAAGATAAAAACGAAATTTTTATTAAATTTAAATTTGGGCAGGTTGCAGTTAGTGAAAACTTACAGTAGATTTTTTGAAAAAAAAATTGAAACTTTCGATAAAGATTGCTGAACCAAAATTTTAAAAAAAGATATTGAAAAATAAAGAGTAGAATTCACCTGGAAATGGGCTTTGGACCACTCGTCCCACCACAGAACGCAGAAGTCAGCACCGGACACTTCGCCGTAGTCCGAAAAGCCAACAGCAACCCAATGGTTGATCGCAGCGATGACATGGACTTCCATTAAAATCTCGTTTTTTTCGTAATCAACACTCCACATGAGATGAAAACGATGACCACTGTCCAAGTACAACTCGTAGTATTTCAGGCTTTGTGATCTCTCCGGAGATGTCTTTCGCGGACCTCTGTCATCTTCATGATCTTCTTCGCCGTTTTCAGCATCTTCATCGTCGTGGACATCCTCGTCAAGATGGACTTCCGCGTACTCGTCCTCCTCTGAATCTGGCACATTTGAAACAATTTCATTGCTGTGTCCAGCGTGTTCGGCGATGGTCCCCATTTGGTACACCCCTTCCGTACTTCCGTATGGCGACCTGCAATGGACCAAGACGCCAGCAAGTACCAGGACCCCAACAGTGGACATGCAGAGAAGAACTTTCATGTTTTGTTTTGAGTTTCCTGATGGTTTTTTAAATTTTCGGCAAATATTACAGTCTTTGGAGCGTCTTGAGGAACCTCCAAAAATATCTTGATATGCGACTTGATGCTGATATTTTGTTGGCCGTGAGCTTAAATTGCACACTTTCACAAAATTTTCTTGTCTTCAGAAATTGTGAAGGCCTTCGAAGGCAGCTGGATAGAAACGTTGGTCATGGAGTGTACTTATATAGGGAATTCGGTTCTAACATTATCGATGCCTTTTTCTTGAAAATCCTAAGTCATTCACCAAAACCCTCGTCTTTTGCGCTTCTTGGAAGACCGCCAGTACCGACTGGATGAGCAACTCTTTGCGGATCTCTTTCAAACAAATTTCAGGATTTATACGACAATATGCGTTTTTGATGGCTCCCTGTAGATCCTCCAAGTCAGGTTGAACTATAATGGCTCGGTATGGACACTCAAGTAGCTGAAGTCAGCCTTTGTCTATATATGAAAGGATTGGAGATTTTTGATTAATATCCGAGTTTCCTTCAACTTCTCTGGATTTTTTTCGCAATATTCAGGCAATGCTCGATTCTTCGGATCTCCTCAGTGTAAGGACGGATGCCAGCATATCATCTCAACAAAATATCCGAGTCTTTCTTTAGATTCTCCAGATTTTCAGCAACATTTTTTTTTCTGAATGGCTGGATGAAGGAACAGCAGTCAACGTCTCGAAGAACGATCAAGGAGTTCTGGATCAAAACAGTGTTGCTGCTACATATATCTTGCAGAAATGTTGGCTCCACCGAGGTAGTAAAAGATGGACAGAAATTTGGAGAGAGAGAAAAATATTGATGCTGTGGCTAGCTATTTCCTGACTGCCTCAGGGAAAATCTCTTCTGACAAAGATGCCGTTAATGGCCAAATATCCGGATCACTTCAGCATTTTCCGACTGCTCCACACTAGGCAGTTGCGCCCAATGCTGATGGAATTGAGGAATTTGAGCAAACTCTGTTCATTCCGTGTCCCTCTGACTGCATCGTGGGCACGTATATGCTCGTATCTCGCTCGCTTTTATATCTCGAAAGTTTTATTAAAAATTCTTGACATTCTCGATGGATTTATGCATCGCAATTTCACCTGTGGAGCGAATAGAGCGAGATCGTGCCACCAACACGATAATTAATAGCGTCTGATATGGCTTCTCGACATCGCTTTATTAAATTCCAAAATTAATAATCTCATTGAGTATGCCAGACCTCGCTCTACCGGAAGTTTATTCCTTTTTCAGGCACTGAGCCAAATGCTATTCAGCTAAAAAATATCTGATTTTTTGGTACCAGTTTTTTCAGAAAATTGAACATTAATAAACAAGAAACTTCCGAACTGAAAACAAGCAATTAGCAAGCGAAGAAATTAATTGTTTTAAGTATTTAGCATTTTAAAATTGAAAAACATTTGTCTAAAAAAACAATGGTTCGAATTTATTTGAATAAATGACAATTTTATTCTGAATGATACGAATTTTCCAAAAAATAGTTTTTCCTAACAACTTTATATAATTTGTATATAAAAAAATAATATAGTCCCTCCCAAAAAAAAGTAAAATTTATCGAAAAATTTAGGAAAAGCAATACTATTTTTAGAAAAAATAATTCATTTAATAAAATTTAAAAAAAATAATTACGAACGTATTCCAGAACAGGGAAATTTTCTTTAAATAAAAGATGTAAATTTTCCGCAAAACTGTTCAATTTTTTTCATATACTTTACTTTATTTCACAGATGTACAAAATCATTTCCAAAATTTCCCAAAGGAGTAGTACAATTTATCCAAAAAATTTATTTTTTAAATTTTATAAAGTAAAGTATGTAAAAAAATTGCACAGTTTTGCGGAAAATTTACATATTTATTTAAAGAAAATTTACCTGCTTCTGAAATACGCTCGTATTTTTTTTAAATTTTATTAAATTATTTTGTATTAAATGTACAAAATCATTACCAAAATTTCACAAATGAGTAATACAATTTATCCAAAAAATTGATTTTTTAAATTTTATAATAAACATTTCATTTTTCAAGAAAAATTGACAATGTCTTCAAATGAATTTAAGGTGTTCTCTCATTTGATACAAAATATGAATATTCTCCACATGAATACGGTGTAGCCACATATATTCGTATACTGTGGTGTAGCCTACTAGTTTAATTTATCCAAACATCAAGTTAGAATCGATGCATTTTTCCTAAAATAATTATTTTTATGTAAGATAAACAAAGTACAAAACAATAAAAAAAGTTTGAAAACTAATGTCACCACTTTTTATGAATCGAAATGGTTCGTTATTCTCTTAGATGTTTTGGAACTATCCATTTATTCTTTTTAATTTTAATGAGTTTTAATGATTTTTATAAAACTACTTTTTTATTACAAAAAATTAACGCTTTATATGTTTAAATACAGCTTTAAATCAACCACGTTAATTATTCATTTCATGGGAAATGAGTTTTCTAAAGCTTTTTTTTCGTTATGTGTATAGAACGTGCAACGTGAAACAATGTCTTAAATTATTTCTTATTATAATGATCAGAAAAATTATATTACATCTCTACACCGCAGATGTGCATATCTAACGATATGCCATGCAACCATTCAAAATAGTCAACAAATTGGATAAGTTACTTAAATTTTGAATTTCTATTTTCAGGACGCTCACAGGTTATCAATATTCTGTAGTTATCAATGTTTCCATTTAGCTAAAAATTATTGCTAAAGCTATTCAACCCCCACTGATTGTTCAATATCTAAATGTACACTGTTTATGTGAGCTGAGGGAATCTCTCAAAACTCAATAAACTTCTCTTTTTGTAGATAAGAGTTTTACCATTGATGGTATTTTATTTATGGATAACTTCCTGGGACGATAAAGTGAAAAATAAAACAAATTTTGGCGCAACGATAAAACAACGATTTCCGCAGCACCCTGTACTCTTAGTAACGAAAGCACTCGATGGATGGCGCTGGCAACTTCTGCAGTAAAAATGGCGTTGAAGGCTGTCGTTGGTCAAAGTAAGTTGTTTTAAAACTAGATTTCTGTGGGTTATTATTTGTTTGTTTAGGTGTCATTTGTGCTTTCCAACGTTCGTAATGCTTGTGTGGTTATTTTTTTCTGGTGGTAAGCGCCTGCGCTCGCCAGGAACACGATATTAGTTCATTTAATTTCCTTGGTTTCTGGTATCCTCCCACCCAAAGTTCGAATACAAACAAAAATACAATAATGTATTTTATTATTCCAAAATATGCTCAACATATATCCTATTTTTGGAAATTGGAAACTAAATACGAGTCGACAGTGTGCGCTACCTGTCTATAACATTTTGTTGACTTCGTATAGCGAGATTTTGTTTGGATATTTAAACAAATAATTCTTGATATGCAAATTAGGGATAATGTCATGAATTAAAGGGGCGGGGCCCTTTCAGATTCTAAATTAAGAAAAATCACAATTATCGTATTTTTCCAGCTGTGACGTGGGGATGCAAGTTGAATGAATCATATGATGAGGTATTATCTTTTGATACGAAATCGGATTTGTCATAATTAAAAAAACGCTATTTTTATTGTGATTGCTAGTTGACATTTTGGCCTATGACGCATTTGTGCATTATAAAAGATGTCCTGGTAATAAGCGTGGGCTGAAAAGTGATGCCCATGAAATTGTTTCTGTGGCGATGTACACCTACGTAGGTAGTTTCTTCGCAGCCCTTTGGCGAACATTGATTTTGCCATATAGAAGTATTGATCGACTGCTTAACGACTATGGCGGGCTGTTCCATTCGTGTTTAGCAACCTGTAAACAGCAAAGGGTAGGCAAGCATGTAGGTAATTCCAGCACTACTTTGGACGCAGCTTTTGCTGTGATGCAAAGGAATGTTCAGCATTTGCGCTAGATTGAAATGAACAACAATGCAAATGCGGAAATTACTTGTTTGCTTGTTCAGTTTGTTGACATGCCAGGATAGGAAATATGAACACATTATACGAAAGACCAGTATGTGAACTTCTCACATTCCTCATGCCCATCTTCGCGGGAAAATGCGCATTAAGCCACGCCCATATATTTACGAACCCTTCGCTGCGACCGTATGAATTCTTGCGCTGCAGTCGTTTTATTTTATAACATTGGAACATGAAAGGTGCCGACTGTACACTTAGCCAATCGGGCAGTTTTGCGCAACCCTGTAGGTATCTTTTCCTAAGTCAAGTGAGTGACACATCGTCTACGATACGATCGTATCGCGTTGTATTGTTGGAAGTTTTTACCTATATATTTACTAGCCCTGAGCTGCCACTGTATAAATTCTTGCGCTGCAGTCTTAATTTTTATTGGTCGGAGATATGAAAGGTGCTGACACGGAGTGCACCTACTGGTATTTCATATGCTGTGATATATGAGGTTATTTAAAAACCAAAAAGTGGAAGGGTTTGTCAGAAGTAAGGTACGACGTCCCAGCCAATTTTTCAAGTAGGCCTAATGGTTGGAACTGACTGTGGAAAACTATATCTCCCCAACCTAACTCTGAAAGCGTTGCCAGTAAGCTGTCCCAGCCAATTTTTCAAGTAATGGCTGGAAATGACTGTGGAAAACCATATCTCCCCAACCTAATTCTGAAAGCGTTGCCAGTAAGCTGTCCCAGCTAATTAAATATACAGGACATTAACCCAACATGTGTTAACAAAAGCTCGTTTTCTTAATCGACAATTCATTGAAAACATTTCTTGATACCGGCCCTGACATAGTCACATAGCTCTGAATAAACTCCATTAATAATACAGTGCACTTTGTTATTTTACTTATGTAGCAAAAATTCTGAACTCAATTAAAATGGATTGTCAAAATTGGCAAATCCTACTGTCTCCATGACAACTCCATGTTATAGATGGGTTATGATTGTTGCATTATGCAATGTACCCTATGTACCTATCTCTACCATAGTGTGATAATGTAGTGCTAGCCTAAGTAATCTTTGAGTTTCTGCTTTTGCCTTGCAGAAATCCTCAATGATGTTATTCGGCCAGTCAGGAAGAAGGGAGAGTGGAAGGTGCTGGTGGTTGACAACCTCAGCATGCGAATGGTTTCCTTTTGTTGCAAGATGCATGAAATATCTGCTGAAGGAATCACAAGTTGGTTGATGTTTAATTAAACGAAAATTGAACTCACAGTTTTCAATGCATCATATTACTTATCAAAAATGTTGAATTACAGTTGTGGAGGACATAAATAAAAAAAGGGAGCCTTTGCCAGCCATGGAAGCAGTTTATCTTATTACACCATCTGTGAAGGTACGAATATTTCTATAATATTTCGCGTTGTACACAACTTAAGACATTTATGTTTCACTGGTGATAGTTTCATTTCAATGAATGTTACAGTCGGTGAAGGCCCTGATGGCTGATTTTCAATCTCCGACAAATCTCCAGTATCGCTGCGCCCATGTGTTCTTCACCGAAGGTATTTCTCTCGATTTTCTTAGCATGGCTTTCTCCATGCAGTTGGTCCGTTCCTCCGTCACAACAATTTTATAACGATATTTCAGCTTGTCCGGATGAACGTTTCAATGAACTATGCAAATCGGCTGGTGCCAAAGTGATCAAAACCTTGAAGGAAATCAACATTTCTTTCCTTCCTTATGAGTCACAAGTTTTCTCTCTGGATAACCCCGAGGCTTTCATGTTTTACTACAACCCAGCCAGAGCCTCTGGAAGGCAGGCCAACATGGAGCGATGTGCTGAACAGATTGCGACGTTATGTGCCACTTTAGGCGAATACCCATCCGTGAGGTATCGAGTGTAAGTATCCCACAAACTTCCATGTTGTATTCTTCATAGTGATTTTCTGTGTGATCACTAGATGCAATGATTGTTGATGTAACTTTAGCAAATTAGGCAAAACTCAATACGATCTTAAATTAGCACTTGTGGTGATTACAAATTTCAAAATAGGCCTATATTTTGTGCAATATATTTTTCTCTAACAAATTTGTTAGAAATGTCAGGATTACCCCTTTGCATTGTATCTATCGTTTTCAATAAAAAAATAACAGCTAGGTGTAGTAACTGATTACAAGATTATTGATTTTTAGAGATTATGAACGTAATGTGGAATTGGCCCAGCTCATTCAGCAGAAGCTGGATTCCTACAAAGCAGATGACCCCACCATGGGAGAGGTTAGAACCGCCCTGTGATCTTTATTTCTTGAAGCAAACTCCCCAGTCGTGCAAATTGACCGTAATTATTCGATGGAAAACCTTTCAGGGCCCAGAAAAGGCTCGTTCTCAAATACTGATCATCGACAGAGGCTTCGACTGCATATCTCCTCTTCTCCACGAGTTAACATTCCAGGCCATGGCATACGATTTGCTGCCAATCGAAAATGACGTCTACAAGTAAACTTACTGCCATTTCCAGGGTTTTTTGACAGAAATTGTTGAAAATCTGGGAATAAATTGCTAAACCGCTTTGTTCGTAAATCAATTTAGATACGAAGCACCGAGTGGTCAGGATGTGCGGGAAAAAGAAGTCTTGCTAGATGAAAATGATGATCTTTGGGCAGAACTTCGCCATCAGCACATTGCTGTCGTTTCACAGTAAGCTGCCCTTCTCGTATGGCATCACAATTGCACCAACACCTATGACGTGTAATTTGATATGGGATTAGTGAAGAGATAATATTAAAATCACTTTTAAAAAGCTTTTTCAAAATTCCCCTCTATAAAAATTGCAACAGTGGATAAAATGGTATAAAGAACCATGAGTACGATTTTTCAACTTTAAGAGAAGCTTGTTACGTTCAGACAGCACTTGAGGAAAGTTTCAACCTAAATGATACTGAAATGTGGTTCCTTTGAACAGGGGTGTGACGAAAAACCTGAAGAAATTCATCGAGAGCAAGCGCATGACCACCGATAAAACATCCATGAGAGATCTCTCTCAGATGATCAAGAAAATGCCACAGTATCAAAAGGAGTTGAGCAAGTACTCGTGCCACCTCCACCTGGCCGAAGACTGCATGAAGGCGTACCAGGGCTACGTTGACAAACTTTGCAAAGTCGAGCAGGATTTGGCGATGGGCACAGATGCTGAGGGTGAGAAAATCAAGGATCACATGCGCAACATTGTTCCCATCCTCTTGGACCAAGCTGTCAGCACCCCGGACAAAATTCGAATAATCCTTCTGTACATCATCTCCAAGAATGGTTTGTTGATTCAATGTTCCAGAATGCAGCGTATTTGGGATTTAGTCGCTCACTAAGGGCTGCTTTCCTTTTCAGGGATTTCCGAGGAAAACCTCACGAAGCTGCTTCAGCACGCTCAGATTCCTCGGAACGACAAGCTGATCATAACCAACATGGCTAACCTTGGAATGAATATAGTCACGGATGTAAATAATTATTCAGTTTTTTAAAAATACATAAGAAATAGCGCAAAATGAAGGTGAAATATTTAATTAACTCTGTGATGGCTCTTTTCATGATTCAGGGACAAAGAAAGAAGATTTACCAGATGAATAGAAAGGAGCGTATAACTGAGCAAACTTACCAGATGTCCAGATGGACCCCTGTTGTTAAAGATCTCATGGAAGTATGAAAAGTTTTTTGTTTTGCATCCATTTTAATTGGAAATAAGCAAGCCAATGAATGACTGTAATTTCTTTAAAGAACTTGACTCAAAATTTGGAATGTTGCACCTTACTGAAATGCTTACACATTCTGATTTTATATATATCTCCATATATTTTAAAAACAAAACTGGGAAAAACTTTTAAAAACATTGCACGGAAATTCCATTTCGTTCATTTCGTACTTTCCATTTCAAAGGATGCCATAGAAGACAAGCTGGACCATAAGCATTTCCCATTCCTAGCTGGACGCGTGGCGACGTCAAATCTTGGACGATCAGCACCGACAAGGTACTATTAAGAATAGTTTAAACTTTTGTTAGTCAGAAAAATAGGGCAAGGTACAGGAAGGTGCTGTGTGCCAAAAACCTGTTGCAGAATGATTGGATTAAGCTTTACCGATTGTGATTCCGAGGCTTCCAAAGTGTCTGTTTTTTAATTCTTAGTGCTCGTTATGGCCACTGGCATAAGGACCGAGGAGGCGTCAATGTGAAGAACGTCCCTCGCATCATCGTATTCATCATGGGCGGTGTGTCGTTCAGTGAGATGCGATGTGCCTACGAGGTGACTCACGCCCTCAAAAACTGGGAGGTAATTATTGGATCCACGCACATGTTGACGCCTGAAGGGTTTCTTAGCGATCTTAGAGACCTCAGCTCGTGAAGTGGCAATGATGAGACTCCACCTCCAAATCTGTATATCTTCATTTTGCTTCCTCTTTTGTATATATTTGCTGGCCGTAACGTGCCCACCAAACTATTTATTCTTTTAATGGCGAGACCTTTGAGGTGGTAATTTACGTCCGCAGACTTGCGATTTAAGCTGGTCATAAAGCAAATTCCTTTAGTGGGAGGAATTTTTCCAGCAGCACTAATTTGTTGTTCTCACAAACGTGGTGTCTAAGGTTTCAAATTACGCCTTTTATTTATTTTTTCATGAAATGAACGTAGCTTCGTTATCCATTCCATGTTGAATTGTTTGCGAATATTTGTTAAGAAAGAGAAATGAAATTATTTTTGAATAACTGATTGGCAAAACGTACGATTTTCCACGAGAGAAAATAAATTTATCAGTGGGGCAGTTTGCTTTATGACCAAACATAACGTGCAGCACCACGTTCCAGAAGACTTTGGAGAATTGCTTAAATTTTAAACCAAGTTTTCTTGCCAAAAATGGCATGCTACATAAATCGCGCTTGATTGCAAGGTGTGAAATTCACGAGCATTGCTAAGCAAAATTGGGAACCACGGACTTTGAATCAAATATTGGTGTTATCATCGTTGTGTGATTTTATTTTGATGAATCTTGTTGCAAAATTTTGGCATTTGAAGTTGTCTCATTCACTTCTAAAATCATCTTATTCAAACGGTGAAGCTTTTTCACCTTTTCAAATGCTGATTTGTCTACAGATGGCGCTGCCGATCACCAGAAGCACGTGATTTCTGCGTGACTGCTGCATCCTATGTAGACACGTGAAGTTTAGGGCGCGTGTCCACTACAGAAAACTAGACGCGATTTTGTTGCACGCGATTGTTACGAGAACCGAGGGAGTCAGTG
>JAQGBX010004897.1:0-14550 GCA_034698745.1 Megaphyllum sjaelandicum | reverse complement strand
GGTTTGTAATTCGATTTTCGGAACGACCAACGTGGGGGTGGGTAGGTGGAATTTGGTGCCATAGGAGACCCCCTTAAAGGGTCCATTGGTTCATTGTGAAAATGGGTATACAGTGTATATAGAAAGCTTAGAAAGTGGTTGAAACAGTATATTAGCGTTTCAGAAATGCGCGACGCTCTTACTGGATGCTTTCAACAGAAAACCGAGCATGCCATACCATATTAACCGCTGTTATTAATCTTTCAAAAATCGCACCGCAACTATTTCCCGTATTTTTATAGAAAAATAATCGCTACAGATAAGGGTTCAAACAGCCAGAAACACTTTTTTATAGTAAATTAAACACGTTTAGAAATCAATGATAAGTTGATTCACATGCCTGTAGACTCTATGTAAACACGTTTCAGACGTAAACAGAAGTTCTATAATACCCATGAGCAATCTCAGAGAGCAAGCAACTGGTTGCTTCGAACAAACACGAAACTAGGTTCGTTCAACTTCCATTTCGCAAACTTTTTATGACCATATATATCAGGCTGAAATGGCTCCCTGGTGCTACCACCGCCGTGTCAACGATAAATAAAAACGTATCGATCTTGTTGGTGTGACATAGATTCACCTCGGGCACATCATCATCAATACGATATCGGGGGTACGATATTTCACCCGGAGCCATAAAAAGCCGCGGGAGTAATGGCGCGAATTGCGGCGAAGATCATTAATTCTCCAAAGACGCACCTTATCAAACGTGTTTAGTTATCGGTCGAGGAAGCTGGCGAGGATACGCTTACATGCAACAAAAGCCAAGATCCCGAATTTTAAAATGCATCCTCTTTGGCCTGGCCTAGTGATCCCCCTGAAACAAATTAGGTTCCAAAGTCTATATAGTAAAGAACGAAAATAAGAGCTTCCCAAACCATACCATATTGCAACGCATTTCCTGTGCAACAACTTGTAACAAACTTTATCATCAATGCTCATTGGCGATGACTAAGGCCCTTACGTTTTAAACGTACATCTGGTCACTTCTACATCCTTCACTGAAACCCCACCAAATTTTCACCATCACACCTCACAATGATGTGATAATACCGATTGTTGCGTCGTATTTCAAGCATTGATTTGGGGCACGCACTTTAATGTTGACATTGGAGCAACGTTTTTTTAAATGGTATAAACTGTTGGTAACTAAATTTAAACTTAACTACATGTATAGCATTAGTACCAATTCAGCCCAATTTCACACCAAAAATGAATGTGTGAACAATGGGGTTGTTCGACAGCAACCGCCGCGCCGCTAGGATAACGAAATTGATATCGCAATATGGCCAACGAAACGAACCGTATACATACAGGGTTAAAACAAAAAAATCATCGGGTTTGATAAATATATACAGTACAAAATATGGCAGATATAATATTAAATAACACGCGACAAGAAAGGGAAAAAGTCCAAGTTTAAAACGCACACTTGCAAACTTTGCTGTAAACGCCCAGATGGCAGCACAAACCCAGTATCCAAAATGGCGACTATGCAGCAGAAAGCGTTTTGTGTGCTCGAGTATGCGAGCTACTGTGAACAGCATAGTCAGCATTGATAAGGACACCCTTCAGCTTTTATGGGCCGAACCTGACTACCATATGTACGTGTCATGTGACACGAGTATACCTTACATTGAACATTTGTGATATGATTAAAATCTTGGACATTTTCACCTTCTCTTCATGTGTCATGCATTTGCTGTTGTATATATCTGTAATACTTTCCAAAATATATCTTTTTAAAACCTGATGATTCTTTTGTAATAACCCTGCACACAGTATAGACAAAGTACTGTTCTTGTTAATGAAAACAATCTATACGATGTTTTCGTATTTCAAATTGTTTGTTTGGGATTTTTATTCGTGATTTTTGTGTAACAGCGCTTTTAAAAAATTCAATCACATACTCCTATATGGTAAACAGCCGTTTTGTAACCCCACGCAATATAATCAGGAGAACGACCCACTGGTTGCTATTGTTACGTGGAATTTAAAGAGCCAGCGGCACCTAGACTGTAGTAGAAGACAAAATATAGTTAAGAAGCTGCAAAGAGATATACCATACAATATAAAGTTAGAAATTTCGACGATACCTGAAATGCAGTGGAAACTTATTACCTCGGGGAGATTTGTGCCATCCATTAATGATTGAAAAAACTCCATAAAAGGAAACGGTTACGCAATTTTACCACTATATGCCTATTCACATCGACCAAATCCGTACCGTATTTACGTCACGTGCGTGGCCGCGCATGCGCACATGACAGTAGGCGGGCTATGCGACGTTTATACATTTGCAACCGCATCCGAACCAGTTGAAGTTGGTATAAACTTTTCTCGTCTGATCAATTTTAATCGTTATTTTGTGTTTTTACAAGAAGAAACCGAGATGGAAAAGTCTTGGAATTCCACACCAATTGGCTTTATGGTGCCGTAGAGATGTGACCATTTTGCCCAAATCTTTTCTATTTTTAATTGCGAAATGCATTTTGTCTGTTAGCCTTTTCTTCACAATTATCCTTGCACAATGTCCTTTCCTCCTTGTTTCCAGCTTCCATTTTTCCCCGCTTTGGTGTGCGTAGTGAACGTTGATATCAGGGTGATGTTCAAACTCAATTTTCTCGTATGTACTAATAGCAGCGGAGCAGCCTAGTGAATTTGCTAAGAACGAGCTCTCTTCAGCATCCTTTTCGTGCATGGCTTCACTTTTGACCAATAGTGATTCGTGTGCCACTCTGTGTCTTACAGCCTGCTTCGCGATTTCTGAACAAGTAGGCCTATGCTGCGAACGTTCCTATAAACCTGTCAGCGTTCAGCCTGGCTCGGCTTAGCTGGCTCGGCTCGGCTTTACCTCGAACGCTCTCATTGAAAACATATGCTGCATTAGTAGCCCCCGCTGGGTGGCGCTAGTGTTTTTTGGGTGCCAAGCGAATGACAACTGGTTCACTATGGACTCAACCTAAGGGTAGCAGTAACCAAAGAGGTTCAACCCAACCCATAACCTAAGATCACGTAAACCAAAGTTATAGGTTAGAATTGAGGGTCAGGGCAAAAAGAAAGTTGACTAACACTGAACCGAAACCTCAAGTCAAGAGTCAGTCTTGATGTTTTTGAGGCCCCTGCCAGCTCTGTCAACGCAGATGATGTCATCAACATGACGTCATCAAGTCAATAAGATGATTTCATTGGCTATTTTTAATTGAACTGAACTGAATGTATAGCATCTTCCTACTGGAGATGCTAAAGTGGTATAAATACTCCGTCACTTCCATTATTCATCTACCACACTACTCCGCCCTGCAACCGCCATCAGGTTCACCTGTTGTTTCAGCGTCCACCACCTGTGCAACAGGGTTTTTGCAGCATTAACCTTACTTCTGTAGTCAACTTCGCCACTTGCTACCATTCCTAGCCATTGCTCAACAGTAGCGGGTTCCATCCCTAACCATTTATCTTTTAAGGCTAGGCAGACACATAACACACGAGTACATGTTGCATCAACTTACCGAAACTTACATTGACACTTGTCTGTTTCAAGGGCACCAGCTATAGCTCTAAATAGCAGAGCACTGGCATACAAATTGTCATACAAGTATTCCCTGCTTATCCTCTTCTTAGTTTTATAGTACTCCAATGTACTCTTCTTATCTATGCCTCCCCTCCACACCTTCACCTCCCAATTTTTGACTCTCGTTTTGATCGTCGCATCAGATTTAGCTTACAAGCCTTAATCCATTTGGTGTTCCATCCCTGCCCCCGAAGCATTTCGTACACCTGCCTGGCTGGGTATCCTTTATCCAGTGCCCATAATCTTACGTGAGTTTACTAACCATCTCACGAGCATCAAAACTCAACCACCCCATCTTGCCCTGCAGAGCCTCTACGGCCGTGAACCTACTTGCCCCCAAAGCTGTCCTGGCATTTTGTCTTTGCATGCATTCTAGATCACTTGTTAATTCCTTACTGTAGAGAAGTACATCATTCGCATAGGTAACGGCTGGAACCCCTTCTCCTTTCCAAGCCCCCCTTATGATATCATATTTGCTAAATGACAAAGGCTAACTTACGAAGGAGCCCTAATGTGCGACGCCCTTTAATTCGCACCCTCTCTTCTATCCCCTTCAGATAGTACCATTTTGCAAGATTACCCCCAGTTATTCGTACTGTGTAACTTGTCTCACTGAAATTAAAAAGCCTTTGGAATAATGATTTTCAATCTCACCACTAGAGGTCGCCATATTGAGATGTAAATCAGTTCTCCTGACCCTAAACCACCTATTTCGGAGAGACAGGGTTAGGTTTACAGGTTGACCTAAGGAGTCAAGAACTCCACTGATTATTATAAAATGGAAGGTAAACCATTTTTGGGAGTCCAAATAACTGGTTTAACCTAAGTTTGAGGTTTAAACCTCATTGGTTACTGCTACCGTTGAACGCGTATTTTTACGTGCGGCGTGACGTCACGCTATAAAGTTCTGCAACGCACGGGGCGTCACTACGGTACAGATTTGGTAGATGTGAATAGGCCATTATTTTAATTGACGGAAAATGCAGCAAATCTTCAAGCCTGAGAAGAAAAGCGTGGACAAATCTAAATGGAGGAAATCGTCCTAAAATAAGCACATTTATATCAGAATTTGGTTCCGAAATTTGAAGGATTTACTACCCTCTTAACTGCTGGATGCTTTGGACGAACGCCAAATGGGGCATATACAGTACTTGCAAAGTAGCAAATATATAAACGATGTCGATCGTAGTTTTTACAATAGTTACAATATCTTTAATCTATTAATTATTAATCAATGCATTTGACGAATGGTGCAAACAAAAGTGAGTTGGGTGGTAATTCTATACGATTATTTGTAAATAAAGACGTCAATGCATAATTAATTGCCCGAAAATTTAGTGAACTCTAGGGTTTAGTTATTTGTCATTTCACGACGAAATCGGGGGAACCTTGCATGCGCGCAGATTTAAATATATATGGCGAGGGATGTATAATGTAATGCTTTGCAATATTTATAGCGCACAGGCTCAACTTTCAGGCTATGGCTTTGCCAGCTGGGACTTCAGGAAATTATTTGAGAAACACTGCGCCACCGTTATTCCATAAATAATCAGGGAATTAGAAATAGGAAAATATTTTCACGTATTGACAATAAATTCTTATCAGTGCAGCCTACTATCACGGGATTATGCAAGAAATGCGAAGCAATTTCGATGCATTATGATATGCAGAATGCGTGTATGCTGTAATTGCATACTCATTAGTTAATTTATAATTAACGTGAAAAAGTATTACCAACTATTTTGAATTTCCCTTGAAACGCGGAAATAGGGCGAAAAATATCGAAATAGATACGCCATTGTTCTTGGTTTACGAGTGAAGCCTATATAAGTTATCGTGCGGCATAATGCAAACTTGAAGCACACAATTACCATACATTTAACAGTATATAATATTCACCCTTTGTGAAAGTATCCTATGTCCAATTATACGACACTAAAATTGTCGAGAACGAAAACGCAATTTGCATAACAGTATTGTCCCAGCATCGTAAATATAAAAGACTCACGTCTTAATTCTTGCAGTATTTTTTATGTGAAATTTGAAATTGCGTATTCCTTTCGCCCGTATAAAATTATATTAAACATTAAAAAATGAATTCACGGGCATTCATTTCTCTCCAGAATTGACTTTGGCGTCCTTGCATGCATGCACATACTGTGCATACATGCATGTACATGTAGTATGCATTTTCAATAACCGCGCACCTTCCGCTTTATTTTTAAAATGATCATAATTATTTTGTTGGGTATAGTTAGCATTGATGCTTGTATTAATGCAAATATTTCCATAGATATATTGCTTTACGAGTGATAGTATGTTTTGAAAAAAAAAACATTGTTACGAAAACCTTTTGTGTGAAAATTTATGAAAAAAACAACTTAAAGCAACACTCCAGATAATACTTATAATTTACGAAACATTCTAATTGCAGCTAAACTAAATTAACTCGCGAAAAATAATTGCACGTATCCACAACTGAAAATATTGACATTAATCATCCCCTTATTTAAGCAAAAGGAAGTAAATCCTCCGGAATATTGCTTTTTACATCCATTGACTTATCTACAGGTACATGTACTCTTTTATTCATTAGTATCGTAGGAATCACTATTCTCCATTAAAAACGTGTATGCTCGAGATGAAATTTCCACCAGAAATGGCATCTATACAGTATACATAGCGCACTTTGGCATATTGGATGCGAAGTGTTCCACGTCTATAGCCACCTGAGAAATTCAGATTCGTGGCCGACTTACACCGTTTCTTCACGGAAATAAGATTTCTCCCTCGTAGCGTGCAATTTCTTCAGAGGTAAAGGCATCGAGCCATGGAGCTATTCGAGACTACTCAGCCTTTCGCGAAGATTTGATGCGTCGTTACCTTAATTATCCATTTCCGAAACGGATTTCAGTCGCATTCGAACACGTTTGTTTAAACGTTGCGAGCGCTTTCATGATGCTGACAAAACACTTCTTTTGCCACTCCGCAATTTCGCGCACTTGGCTAGCCGAGCACAGCAGTAGCAGCGCGCTTTATAAAGCACGTATATCTTTATGCGTCCGTAAGTTTAGTTACCCCATTCGAAACAGCCGTGCAAACAAAATAAAAAGACTATATGCAATAACATATTTTTTTCCTGACCTAATCGGAAAAAATGTCGCAGCTTTCGGAACTGCCATATAAATGCTAACCGAATAGAAGCACCCTGATCGCGAAAAGAAGCCGTTCAGATTTTGCTACACCTTGCACGTAGGGATTTTTTAAAAGTTTTTAAACAGGGGCAATTATATAGGCGCCTATCGAACCCGTGCCACTGTTTTCGACCGAAAATCTCGCGGTATTGCATCCTTCCGCTTTGTGCAAATAGGGGATAAAAAGTGGTGCGGCGAAGAAGCGTAGCAACTATTTGCCGAGTCGCACTACAATACGGTATACGTTCAGTGTTCCTCATTTCGACATTAGCTCCGCATCCGCAAAGCGCTCTGCAATGGCTCTCGGCTCGCTCTCCTCGGATCCAGTGCCATTTACTTTTAAATAGGAGCAACACTGGCGATCGAAAAGTCACTTCTTAGCTTACTCGGACGTACACGTCACGCCGCTTCCTTTACATAACTAGGCTGTAAGTGTGCAAATTCAAATTTTCTATCGTTTTTGTGTCCGTTTTTGTGCAACTGGTCAGCTGTTAAAAAAGCAGTTTTGCGAGCGACCGAGCCGGGATTTGGAACATTTTCCTACCCTCTTTTGGGGTAATCGATTCGATCATTGTAAAATTGTCATATCGAGTCGATTAGTAATAACCCGTTTAATTTCCAGTGAACGATATTCCGAATTGGCTAACCGCATTTACCAGAAAATCCAGATTACTAGCTCCAACGCACGAAAGCATGCTCCGTGCATTAATTTAACGAGAATTAACAAACATACAATTTATAAAATTTAATAAAATTCTAAAATTTAATAACGAACGGTCGAATGCATACCCGGAAGCCAATAATGACATCGGGCAGGAAAAAATGTATATCGCTATGCATGCGGTCAAACGTTGATTAAAACGGGCGCTCGATTTGCCATTTTTGAAAACTTTTCAAATTTCCGTTCTCCTCGCGAACGTTGCAGAAATTAAACTTTCCGCGTGCGGTCGAGTTCAATTTACATTAACGCATCATTAGCACAAAAATGATCCTTTGCACAAACTTGAAATGAATGAATGACTGACTACAGATTTTATTTCATCGTCGGAAGATATTGAAATATGGATGTTGCTTAAATGATCGGATATACGAGTATTCGTATTTTTTTGTTCGGAACACGTTGATCCGTTTTCCACCGCCTCGGCACGCTTCGCGAATTTCTTATTGGATTATGGACAATTTTTGATCGCATTTTCGACGATAGAAAACCGAGGACGGAGGATTGTTTTAGCCAACGACAAGCTCGGTTGATAAATTCGTGGGATGATCTCGTGAGAGGCGACAGGCTGTTGACGCGTTGCAAATTTGGGATTAAAATATGCTTTGCGTGAGGCGAGCACGGGGATGGTCGTGCCCAGAAAACAGTTTTTCTCGCCTAATATTCAACGCTATGTATCGTGACTGCGTGCTATAACGGAGCGACAATAAGCACCCAATTTCGAGAACGCTGAAAACGACTATTATAGCGAATATAACGCGTCTTTTCAACGACGTCCGCCGCTATTCTTTTTGAAAGTTCATTTTTTTGCGAGGACGCGAGGTGAACGCAATTTTATTAAAACTTTCCCATCGTGAAATAACTGCGTTTGGAAACGGTTCCGAAATTTGGATGTAGTTGTGCGTGCGTGCGTGAGCTGGCGGATTCGAGACTATCTGAACTTTTGATGCAAAACTCTCCTCCCAAACAGTTCTCAGGCCTTTTTTCACTTAATAACGACGCTGTGAGACGGTTATAACGAATTGGACAGCTTCACTTGCGTGAGTTTTATGCAATTCATTGTTTCCTCGTAAAAAAATGTCCTTTCAAAACAAGTTTAAGAATGTTTACTCAGTATAGCGTTGTTACGGACGCCATTTCAAAATTAAAATTCCGTATAAATTACAACATTTTAACACGTGTCTAATTAATTTTTTCGATAAAAATTATTATAATAGTTATCGAGAATCTTTGTTTCACTATACTTGCACGAGTATTTGAACGAGTATTACATAAAATGAAAGTTGTCGCATTTCTAACACAATTTTTAATTGATCTACATTGTATATTTCATTTTGGAAACAACTCGATCGTCAAATTAATTCCTTAAAGTCATCATTCAGTTATTGATAATCGGTTACCTCTTTGTTGAAGCAAGCTTCTAAAATACGCCGCTGACAATTTTGACATTTTCACTGGCTTCATGTTATATTGGTGTTTTTTTTCGTTTTTAAAAAAAGAAAACTAATTTGATCTTCGAACCCAATGGTTGATTTTGAAACTTAAATATTTGTTTCACAGAAATCCAATATTTGTTTATCAGAAATTCAATATTTGTTTATCGGAAATCCTATATTTGTTTATCAGAAAACTAATATCTGTTTCCCAGAAATCCAATATTTGCTTCAGAGAAATCAAATATTTGTTTCAGAAAATCTAACCATTCACAATTTTTAAAAATCGTTTATAAAATTAAACAATTCCTTATAAAATTAGAAATATTCGTTTCTGCAAACCAATCATTCGCTTTTGAAAACTAAACATTTACTTCTAAAATCTTCGAATTCACTTCCGAAATTCAAGCATTCGTGTCCGGAAACCATGTAGGCTATTCTAAAATACATGTACATGTGTGCATGATTCCATAAAATTGATTCAATAAATTGTTTATAATTGTTTTATTTTTTAGAATCATGTATTCGACTGCAAACTGAAAATACATTTTTATAAACAATTTATTGAAACAATTTCATGGAACCTTGTATAATTTACTGAAAGAATTTCATGGAACCATGCATTTTAGAATACATGGTTCCATGAGATTGTTTCAATTAATTGTTTAGAAAAATACATGTACACTGTTCTAAACCACTGAATTAAGAAATTGGTTGTAAAAGTCAAATATTTTTCTCTGCAAACTGAGCATTCGCTTTTGAAAACCAAGAATTCAGTTTCGATAATTAAGCATTTGCATGCTTCTAAACTCTCAGAATTCGATGTTGACGTGGTTTCTGGAAACCATGTACATGTATTCTGAAAACAACTATTTTCTCGGCTTTTTGAAAAAGTTTTGCTTTAAACTTATTTTGTTTTCAATACTTCATAGGCTTTAGAGAACATTTCGTCCGAAGCACATCATATCTCTCATTTTGACTGCGCTGGGAAGTGATAATCGTATGTTGCCAGTCATTGACCGTTTTCGTCCTCCTGAAGCAGACTCCAGCAGCCAGCGCATGGCGTCCGTGGACAAGTACCATTCCGAAGAGAACTGGCTGGATGAGCCGAAGCTGGGGTACGAGCAGTACCGCATTCCGCAGTTTGGTGACGAGGCATTTCCGGGCGAGATGCTGGACACCGACGACATCCTCAACCTGCTCAACGACAAGCTCTTCGAGCGCGAAGCCTACAACGACACCGTGAACGTGTCTCTGGTGGTGACCAACACGGACTGGTGGCGGAACAGGACGCCTGAAGAGAGCGACATCGTAATTAGTCTGCAAGCGACGCTGCTCCTGGGCTCGGCCATTCCGATGACCATCGTCTACGGGCTCATCTTCGTCACCGGCATCTTCGGCAACGTGTGCACGTGCATCGTCATCGCCCGCAACAAGCACATGCACAACGCCACCAACTACTACTTGTTCAGTCTGGCCGTCTCGGACTTGCTACTGCTGGTGTTGGGTTTGCCTCAGGAGATCTGCGAGATCTGGCACCCCTCGCCCTACATCTTCAGCGAGAGCTACTGCGTCTTCCGGGGCCTGGCGGCCGAAGCGTCGGCCAACGCGTCCATCTTGACCATCACGGCGTTCACCGTGGAGCGCTACGTGGCCATCTGCTACCCGCTGAAGGCGCACACGATGTCCAAGCTCTCGCGGGCGGTCAAACTGATCCTGATCATCTGGGTGATCGCCACCTCTTGCGCCGTGCCACAGGCCATCCAGTTCGGCTTCGTTTATATGGATTACAATAACGGCACCATCATCCCCGAGTCGGTCCAGTGCCTGGTCAAGAACCGGGTACCGCACGCCTTCGAGCTCTCCACCTTCCTCTTCTTCTGTTTCCCGATGACCCTCATCAGCGTCCTCTACATGCTCATCGCCTTCCGCCTCCGCCGCTCCAGCCTCAACGTGGACAGAACGGAAATGGACGACGGCGAGAGCAAAGTGTGCCGCAGCCCACGTTGCTGCCGACAACAAAATGGCGGTGGTGGAGGCGGAAGCGGTGGCGCCGCCAGCGGAAGCGGAAGTGCGGGTTCCAGAAGGGCAGTCATCAAAATGTTGGGTAAGTTTATGAGTACTTGCATCTGCATATGCAGTGTATTGAATTCAACCAAATGTTTCGACGATATCTGACCATGGTCCTCCATATGCATTTGTCAGACAACTTTTAGAGACGACTTTTGACCATCAAGTTCTATAGATATATACATGTAGTTTGATCGCAATAGAACGTTTAGAAGAGTCTGAGATACTGTAGTTTAAAGCAGCTAGTCGACAGATTTTAGAGGTTTCGCGTATATACTTACAAGTCCATGGACTAAACAAACTATGAGACGCTGTATTAATGTACACTTTCATGACCAATGTGGTTGTTTCTCCGCCGCGCCGTCTGGCAACTGGTATGGAACATACATGTAAAATAAGCCTAGAAATCAAGTCGGAATCAAGATGGCTGAAAGGGTGATGCGTGTGCTAAGACTCCTTGGCAGTCATGTTTGCTCCCAAAAGCAGAAAATGAGCAGCACTATGTTGCCAGACTATTGATTGGCAAAGTAGTTTTGCAGCAGTGAATATCCAAACAAGTTGGTGGGGCACATGCGCAGATGGTCCCAGACGAAAAAAAAACCCGTTGCAATATCCAGCACGGACATTACATTGGCTTCCATGACTTTTCGACACTAATATATGTAGTATCTTACATTAAGAACGGAACAGGAAGTTAACAAATGGCTTCTTCCTACCGGCAGTTCGAAGGACAAAGTTAACTGATATAGCACCCGGTTGGCCCAAAAATAATAGGGTTATGCGGAAATGAAAAATCCATTCTCCAAAAAGGAAAACATTCTCGCCATATTTCAAAAATAACTGGTTTACGTTCCATATATTCCCTATACTATATTGTTTTTTCGAAAATACTTGCCAACAGATGAGGTTCCATTTATTTCAAATATTTAAGGCTCGTAAAGGACGATCCAAATAACGGCATCCCATTCCAATACAATGCCAATCGAAGTTGTTTTTAAGGTTCAGAAGCGCTTTAGCTTTTTCGCTCAACTATGGAATATCGTGCTTCGAAACGATGAACAAACTAAGCAACTTAATTGCTTCAAGTTAAAATACAATAATATTTATTATTTCTTGAAACATTTTCTTGGCATTTATAGTGTGAGTACCCCACCATATGAAGTCGAGTATACAAATTGTACATTCATCACGACAACGAACTAACCTTATAATTTCTACCATTGATAAAATTGAACAGTTTATCCAAATTCACTTAAGCTGTCGACATTCCAGTGAATTAAAGGAATACACTGCATTATTAGCATATTGTCTCGCTAAAAAAGGTTTATAGATATATTTATGTGCTAAGAAAGCAATTTGATAAATTTATATCAAAATGTGTTCATAATTATGTTGACAGGAGGTTCAAAAGCCTACATCTCGCCTATCTTAAATGTAAAATTAAAAGTGGGTAAACAAAGTCCTACAACGAGATAGCACGGCTGCATTTGCATGGTATCTTTTTTGATTAGCAATTTCCTCTTGCTAGTACTCATACTTTCAGCCATCGTTAATTCTCGCTGAAGCCATATATTAAATTACACTCCCCAAGCCAGAATTACCTGAAAGGAGGCGGCATGCACACGTTGCACGCAAACTGTTTCATCAAACAAAGCCGCAGAATTATTACCAACTGTAATTAGGATGAATTCATTAAAAGGTCCTTATACGGTCAAGGTAAATTAATATTTATTTTCTGAGGTTGTAAAGGTCTCCGAATTTATTACATTCTCAATACGAGGGTACATTCGAGATTCTCCATAATCCTGTATAATGTTGAAATTACCTTCATTGAACATAGTACTTTATATTAAAAGAAGATGAAAGATCCGTGATTTATGAAATGCAGTTCGTGTGCCGGTATATTTGTTAACATAGAAGTATTTTCTTATAAAAGTAATAAAGTATACGTTTTACAATCTAATATTTGAAAATATTGACAAATAGTGGCAGAGAGGATAAGTTGAAATGAATTAATACAAACTCGGTTGATATACATTTTTGTTACGTAAGCGTATAGCTTATCATAAAAGGCAAATACATTATGTGCCTCGAGATGAATCAGAATGAAGAGTACGATTCATTGCACTTTATTGATACACAGTAAGTTGAAATCAAAAGGCCAGAAGCATCTAACGATTTTTGAATACATAATGTTTGTATTATTTAATATCAAAAATAATGTTACAAAAATCGTACGGTTATACACTTCAGAAAAAGGATGCTAATTAATATACTGATTAACTACGATAGTAAAATATAAGAAAAGAATGATTACAAACGATTAATAAATCACTGAATTTTAAAACTAAGTTCTACAAGCTTGTATTATGGGAGTTGCAAACTGTCAAAGCTAACCCTAAAATGAGCATGTCGCTCTTTAGTTAAAGGAAACCTTGCTATACATGTAGATAGAAAATCTGGGAGAAAGTTGGCATATTAAATCTCCGAGGGTCGGACACGACTGAAAGGATAATAATAAAATACCTGTATTTTACACTTGAATAATCATTTTGTTTCGGCTACGCTATTCTATTAACGCTCGCAGTGACATACAGTTGTTTCGGTCATCACATAACTTTTGCACTATCTTTCATTCGTAAAAATTACCTTAGCAAGGTGAAAGCATAAACATCAATTTAGCTACTTCTAAGCCATTTTATTTATAGGCTTCACCCTCAGAAGGCTATCAATAATCTGGTTTTCAAAAAATGGCATGAAAGTTTATCTTTCCTGTCCTTTATTAGCCGATATTAATCAAGCGTCCATTCTCCTGTCGACAGTATTATGGGGCTCGAAAGAAATATAAAGTCCTATTTGACAAGTTCACGAAAATACATTAAATGCACAGAGTAGCCTACTCCGTCGTGCATAATGTTCCTTCTCGAAAGCTCCAATTCACTTTATGGTAGAGAACGAAATACAAAAAAGGGAAAAGAAAAGCCATTCAATTAAATTTCTTAAACACGACTTTATACATTATATATATATATATAGACTGATTATTTTTATGCGTAACGCGTGAGATGGGAACTTAAATTTCGTCGTTCAAATTCATTCCTAAAATTGCCACACCGCATCAAATTGCGTCTGCGGGAATTGCGTAAGTCATCGTAAAAATTATTCCATCTCTGACAGCTAGTACTTCAAGAAATAATACGCGAAGAGATAATTTCTTGTCGAAGATTATTCTTGGGCTTATGCCGCGTTCCCGCGGAGCAATAAAAAAACGCACCGTAAGGTATTAAAACATATTCGGTATTATTTTCGCCGTTCAATAGAAGCTTATTAGGTGTATACGGGAAATAAAGTCAATCGGAAGAAACCATACATTTGCGCATGAAGATGCTAAGAGCGGTTATTCCCCACCGTGCCTATAATCTCATCTTTTTCGTGGATATGCCACGCAAGTAGTATATGAAAAGCCTCTTCTGGCTCACTTTTTTGAAAAGCTGGTTTTTGTGGAAAAGAATCATCAGGATGGCT
>JAQGBX010004896.1:0-14550 GCA_034698745.1 Megaphyllum sjaelandicum | reverse complement strand
TGATTTGTTTTAAAATGTTTTGAATAATGTCTTCAAAACACTTATGATTTGCAATTAAATTATCTCAGTTTTATAAGGCATTGCAGTTGAAGGCTATTCTCCAGAGTTATTCAGCAGAAATCCTTTTCACCCTAGGCGAATTATAAAGAGGAATAACTTGTCTACAAAACACATTTTTCCGATTTTAAATCGGACTTTTGGTTTTTGAGAAAACACTGTTTTACTAAATTTCAGCAGGTGAGTCGATTTTTTTGCACTCGTGTAGTATGCATGCATCTGAATCTGCATAAGGTGCATTGTCTGTCCACATAGATGAATCAAATCTTAATAATTTTTGATGTGCTTCTTCAAACTGGGTTACTAGAATTTAATTTCTATTTGATGTCATGCAATATTATAACCAACATACACACTAAAGCAGTTTCTATACATATAATTTGTGTTTCAGAAGTAGGATTGCTTGAAATCTAATCAGTGCTGACCGAAATAAGATTTTGCCAACACCTACAGTACAGTATGTAATCAAAGAAATCTGGAAAAAAATATAATGAGGTTAATTAGTTTGGATTGCTGATGAAACAATGGTACATACTTCTTTTAACTTTTCTCTCAGCATATCTAAAATCGCATCAATATGTAGCCTATTATATTATTGAGGTCTATGGCTGCCAGTTTTGTTTTTGTCAGCAGTAATTCAGAAATGCATAAAACGCTTGGAAACCATTTATCATGTAATCTGCTCAGGTCAAAGGGACCTTGATAAAATTAACCTAAGAAATATTTCCCTAGCCTTCAAACCTGAGATCTGATTGTCTGGTTAGCAAATGCATTTTTTTCTTTACTAAGTTCCTGGTATAAATAAAAAAGTCACTTTTATGCGTTATTCCATTCAGTGCAAATATGACTGTTGTATTGAATGTTTCTCATTTTTTTTATAGAATTCAAGTGCACTGAATCGGCTGCAGTTTTCTATTTGACTATAATGACCTGCAATTAGTATTTATTGATTGAAGAATTAAGTAGGCAGCATTGGTCATAGCTATTTATAGCCTCTTAATCATTTAAGAGCAGGCTTAATTTAAAGGAGACTTGACTATATTCCAATCATGCCTGTATCAGCTGGTAAGCTGGATTATGATTCTCAAGTTATATTCATTATTCTGTTTGAATCTGTTCAGAAATTCTGATTCCTTTGGTTTTAGACACACGACAAGCATTGCATCTCCTGGAACGCATCCAAAGAAAGTTACATGAAGCTGAGGAAATGCGTCCAGGAACCCGTGTCAGTGATGATCTTAACCTACTTATAAGTGTATTGGAAAGCCCAGTGTTCAGAGGAATTTTAACCATCCAAGATTCCTTAAAAGAACTCAAAAGACAACTTCACAAGCACCCCTCTATATTGCCCATAGATTTCGATATTAACAACGTTGGCGAGTTAATTCTAAATGTCCCTACATCGACACCAACACCTTCGCCACACACACCAGACCCTTATGATTCCGGATATGAAGTAGGAAGTGGACATGGATACGACCCCTACGAAGATGCCAAAGCAAGATCGATATCGAAAGTGGTCAAAGAACAAGAGAAACTGGATACAACAGTTGGACAAGAAAAGCCTGAGGTGATATATCATTTCAGTTCTTGACATTGTTTGGCCATTTTTAAACTATACTTTCTTAATTCTTCAACTGTGTTAGGTTTTTAATTTTTCTTTTTTTAATAAAGCGATTCTGTAGACTTATTTTTCATTTTGTAGAATTTTATCATGCTACACATAGCATGCACACTGAAAAATTCTCGTTGTTAAATAATAAAAAAACACGATTTATTAATCCCATATACATAAAAAAATGTGAATCGATATGTATGTATGCAGAGTTTCACACAATGCTCATTGGCTCATGTTTTGATCTCATGTGCCCATATTGGGATTTGTATTTATTTTATGCAATTGTTTAGTTTCAAAACTCAAAAATTACAATGCAACTAATATTTAGAATACTTAGCATTGGCATTTATGGATATCTATACCAATCTCACTTTTCATAAAGAGGATATTGACAACAATTGGACATTAGTTTATATGCATATTTCTCTTTTTATCAAAGGTAATGGAAGAAGAAATAGAGGACAGGCAAACTGAAATATATTCCCCTGCTGCTATTGCCACATATGGATACACAGTAGAATTTCAGAGAACAGTGGAACAGGCAGCACAAGGTCGTGAAGTTCTTCAAATTCAACTTTATAAGCCTGAAGGCAGCAGTTTGGGCTTCAGCGTGGTTGGATTAAAAAGTGAACAAAGAGGAGAGTTGGGAATATTCATTCAGGAATTTCAACCTAGTGGGGTAGCAGCAAAGTGAGTAACAAAATATATTTTTTTAAATATAACGTTAGAACATTGTTTGGTTATACACTGTTGAGGCAAAACTCAAGCACCATTTTGTATGTGCAGGCATGAGTGAAGAAATAGATGAAAGGCATTGTACTACTTAATGAACAAACCCTAGGAAAAAGCATTTCTTACATGTTAATCACTCATTTAATCATTGGTGAATGAAAGGAAACTTTCAAGAACTTTCTCATAATGCAAAAATTGTCGTTTTTCCTTTGTTTAATTTTATTCTTTCAAAGCTTTAAAAGGTATCACATAACAGTAATTGGATAAGGATTAGTTTAAACATTTACAGTTGCCTACCAGGCAGAAGTAACAACTGGGAGTGTTTATTCTTAACTAGCGGTAATACCCGGCCATGCCCGGGTAAAAATTGTTTGATTTGCTAACCCCTTTTATGCGATCAGGAGTTAGGTTTAGCTGTCCTTTATTGCCAAAAAATGGCGCCATACGACGTGGGTGCATCCAGGAAGGGGGACGGGAAACCTGTTTGACAGTTTTATCGGTTGGGGCAAATTAGAGAAGATTTATGGCCTTGTTTTCCCACGGAGTTCTCGCTCATCACGTACGGCCACAAGTTCTGCGACAAATGCAACAGTTATTGGCTAGCGTCTAAAACAAAATGGCGTCGTTTTCTTTTTTATATCTGATTATAGATTGTCAACCACTACATATCATATCTTGTTATTAGAAGCCTTCTGTTCTATTAAGCAATTTTTAAAAAAAAATTATTTTCGTTGTTAATGAAAATGTCATTACTGTCATTCCAATCCACTCCGAGCCCATTTGGATCCATTTTATTAATCTTATTTCTTACATGCCATTAGACGTTGGAACTCTTTTCCAAAGGAAAGCCTTAAGCTCCACGAAATTAAATTTTGCAATGATGTTGGGGTCCACACTAACGCGGTGGTAACTACCGAATAATTTGGGTTGATGGATTGCACCCCCAACCACATGGTATTTATTTACTGATAGCAGGGTATGGGAGTTGAATTGAATTGGGATGGAGCTGCTAGCAGACCGAGTGCAGGGATAAGCTTTATGCTTTTATTTGGGAAAATTTCCACGACCACTTTTTTCCCTGACTTCCCTGACCTGTGGCCACCCTGAGATTACAGTACATTTTACGTCTGAATCGGGCAGTTCATAAAGTACTGCGGCGCCTATAGCTCCTTTTCAGCCGGCCATCGAGATCAACGCATTCTTCGGAATCCCTCCTCCGATATAATCACGGCAATAAGATGGTTCGCCATGGGGATTATAGGGTTCTCTAGAATTGCCAGTCGTATTGCATGCTGGGTTCGACGCCAGGCTGCTGGCGCCCTTCGTCCCCTTGCCCCCTTGCAACGGCGCGCCTGCCTACGTCTTTCGGCCATCGCGGCGTCGGCGTCGCGTCGTCTGCGCGATGACGTCAAGGCGAGTGCGAGGCGATCACGGACATCCAACTGGAAATCCGAACTTCCCACGATATGATAGATGAGCACCGAGAGAAGCAACAAACTCGTTTCCGACACAACTTTTTCCATAATTCTGCTCACTGCCAACAAATTCCCCGATAAAAAAAACACGCGGGATAATAAATAGCAGCGCCATTTTTTTCTCTCCGTCTAGTCAGCTTGGCAACATTTTTATCTCTCTCGTCTTTAATTAATTCTATATTTGAAAGCCATACTCGAGCACGTACACGGGCCATTAGAGTCAGATTTTGGCAAATGTGCGTGCGCGCGGTATACTCAGATAAATATTCTACGTATAGAAAAGGTGGGGAAACATATATAGCTACCAATGGTCAATCGGAAAGAACGTTGCCATGGCGATGTATCTTTTCCCGCGGAACATTCTGGCATACTTTCGAACGAATTTCCATTAATAACTGTAATGACTGCGACTGCGATTAGTATAAATTTAAGTTTGTTCGGTCCATAATTTGAATTACGAGTGAACATCGATGTAAAACATGGATGAAAACACGGATCCAATTCCCAATATTCCTATCGGTCATCCCCCGCGTGACGTTCTTGACCGTACCTGAGCATCGCGAACAAAACCTTAGTTCTCACACCGATTTTGGTCAAGTGGATGTTGACGCGCGTTATTAATCCGAACACTTCCAGCAAAACCTGTTGAAAATGACCTGTAGGTATGACATTAGGTATACTCAGACAGAAGCTTTGCAAATCGCTCTTCGTGAAATCACGTGTGCAAAAAAAAAAAAAAAAAAAAAAAGCGAAAGGAATTGATTGAAAAACAGCGAACAACTTGCGCGAATTTTTCATGGCAGGACACATGGCATACTTTCGAACGATTGTGTACACGTGATTCCCGGCTGCCAAAATGTGATTCGCAAAGCTACAGTCTTGAGTACATGTACCCCAATGTAGATCACGACATGTTCGGAGCTCCCGTTGCCCGCGCAGCTGGCAAAGGACAGTTTACTAACTAATTTGCGAACAATGCGGTTGTTCCGAAAGAAACTGCTATAAACAGCTGCGAACCAGTAAATTTGCGTAAAATCGTCCCAGTTTTACACCTGCTCGTGGTACCGGTATCGCGATGACGTCACTTTGTGTTTCAAACGCTTACGGCGAATTCGATTGGGCCAAAAAATCTGCACTATTGTAATTGCTACAAGGTGAGGCATAAGTCTGTAAAGTTTTTTCTGCTTCCTGCAATACTGCCGATTATGCAGACTTATGCCTCATCTCGTAGCCTGCACCAGTGCAGATTTTTTGGCCCAATCAAATTCGCCATTAACGTCGTGTGTCCACGAGCCTATTTTCTCGGGGGAAAAAATTGAAAAATCGATTGACCGAGATGAAAACGGCATCTTTGGAAAAAAAAAAGGAAAGTTCCGATGTACGTCAAACAATAACCCCAACATTTCAACAAGCGCGAATTGGGTGTTACGCGTGTCCGTAAACATACAGGGGGCCCAAACGTTCAATTCGAAAACCGTTCCTAAGTCTCCAAGAGCGAGCATCTTATTCGGAGAAGGTCATCCATCAAAACGAGTCCTCCCTTGCTAGTACGTATTAAAATCGGAAAGGAGACGCCCTGGATTCGTGCGTTTCATTCCCCCATCGAAGTGGAGCAAAAATAATAACGAGGTTGTAGAAAACGTACTAAGTGGACAGACGCTACGAAGTCGCCAGCCTTCTTGAGGCCTCGCCGCGTGTCGCTGTCGCCAATCGCACCGTCGCCAACAATTGTTGATTAGCTGGCTCCTCGGCAGCTTCGCGAATTTCGTACCTTATTACAATAATATCGAGCCGTGATTTTTTTTTTAGGTTACGAAAACAGCCAACCTGCCCGATTTCGTTTCACACCAGCGCCAACGAAGCAACTGCCAAAAAACTGATGCTTTTTTTTTCTTATTCGAGTTCTGACCCGAGAGTAAATCCATGTCCCAGATAACGGATGGAATACAATACGCTCGATTTGCGTATAATGGAGCTAATTCCATACTGTTAAGAGGATGCGAGGGGAATGAATACCGGAGGAAAGTCGAAACAAAAGGCAAAAGGTATACAAGATTGCAATCGTGTACGCGCAAAAACGATGCTCTCCATCACCTGTGGCTCGATGACGTCACTTTTCACTCGCGCCCCCCTCAAAGGTGCATAACTTGCCGGAATTTAGTTCGCCATTGTAACGTTAAATAGTATTATCATCCGTTATCATATCGTACGGTGAGAAATCAAGGCGGAAGACTGGTTGTCCATTGGTTCACATGCTCAATACACAGGGTGGCAAAAAAAGTCTGTTGCACCCCCAAATCTCCAGAATGAGTTCAAAAATGAAAAATCAGACGATGGGGCGCTGAACTCAATGGTGCCCAAAACATATGGCCCCAAGGCCCATTTCAAGGGTCTTTAGGGACTCCTACCTCTTAAACTGTAATACCAACGAAGAAAACGTCAATTAGAAAGTTGTAGGGCGTCGTAAAACAAGTTTAGTGGTTCAATTTGCAACATTAAATATTCGATCACCGCACAACGAATGACTTCTGGGCTTCTTGTATGTTTGCACCCATGCATAACAACGCTACATTGCAGGAAAGCTCTATAGGACATGGTTTGTTTTAGGAATCGAGTTTTCCAGTAATGTAGCGGTGTTATGCATGGGTGTAAACGTACAAGAAGCCCAGAAGTCATTTGTTGTGTAGCGATCGACAATTAAATGTTGCGAATGTAGTCATTAAACTAATATTTCGACGCCCTTCAACTTTCTAATTAAAATGTTCTTTGTAGCTATTACCGTTTAAGAGATAGGACCTAAAATCCCTTGACATGAACCTTGAGGCCATATGTTTTTGGCACCATTAAATTCAGCGCCCCATGGTTGTTATGTGCATGTCCCCCATTGCCTGATTTTTCATTTTTGCACCCATTCTGGAAATTTGGGGATGGGTGCAACTGACTTTTTTCCACCCTGTATATAGCAAGGCTGAGCATTCTCTTCGGTCACTCGACATTTCGGGGAGGAACACAACTGATTGTGCGTTTCTATACACGTACATGTACATAAAAGCCACCTTCAAGAACAGTTCCGATGGTGTTCAAGCTCGGTTGTTTCGGGCAACAGAAAACCAGAATAAAAACTCGCTCTGCTATTTTTTGGTCGCTTTGGCACGCGCTTCTTCGAAATCCCGCAGAATGCGCGAGGGTAAATCCACGCTCGTAACTTAATCGAGCCTGGGCCTACCGTGTTTTATGGGCCTGTCAACATGTGCATTTTTGGAAAAAAATGTACCCGGTACATGTAAGGAGCTTTTCATTAAGAAGCATCGACGACACCAGCATTGCGCTCCGTGTCTTCGTATACAAAAAAAAGTGATTCCCATGTTCAACCCCCGACTATATACAGAAGCCATCACTCAATCGCCATATACAAGTACTTTTCGACTAAAGTCGGATTACTTCCTCGCATTTCGAACAATAATCCAATTCACGTCCCGATATCAACGTTTAAGACAAGATAAGACCTTGATTCAACCGCGATTTACCGAACAGAACAGTTCGCAGAAATCAAACATAAACAGCTTTTCCCTGTCAGAGCGCCCACTTCCATTGTCTTAAGTCTTGATATTAAGACAATTTGGATTATTTTTCAAAATACGAGGAAGTAATCTGACTCGAGTTGAAAAGATAATTCGAGCGACCGAGTATTAATTAGATTGAAAATTTGAGCGCTGAAATCTAGTTTTTGCTACAAAATTCAAAGGCAGGCATGTACGGATTATGGCATGGTGCGCAAGGTCGTCCATGCTTGCCAATCCATGGGGGACATCTACACGTGACAGCTGGGTTCAGCTGCTTTCTTAGTTTAGATCAGGAAATATAAGAAGTGCATTGGCGAGTTATTGGATGAAAGGATTGGCGCGTGCAGCCGTGGCATGGATGCAAGAAGAGTTTCTTTCGCATGCGTCTGCCATCCATTTCCAACGTGTCACGTATTCGATTTTTAAAGGCGCCAACAGTTTTTATTGACAGAAAGGCAAGGTTACGCGAAAGCAGCGCGGAGATAGCGCGATATACGAGGTGCCAGCAATTAAACCCTCGGCGTCAGAACTTTAACCTGAAGAAATACTGCGGGCCTCCTGGCGCTTCGTAAACAGCTCTTCCAGCCAGTGGACAAGAATGTTTCGCTCATTTCCATATGAATAGGTCGCGGGAAAACCGCCATGTTAAAACTGTCGTAAAACCGATACACTCGTGTACAACTTTTAAAACGACACCGAATATAGTCCCCTGCCAGAAAAACTGTCTTTTTAAGGATACCGTAATTAAAAATCGAGTAATCCCATTCGTTATAACCAACTGTTGCTAAGGAGAACAATCGTGTTCCGTTCAATTCCATCTCTTGGTTTAATTTTAATGAACTATCCATGGCCCAACACCGTAGCAGAACAAGAAAAAAAAAAGTAAAAGAAAAATTCCTATAGGTTGTTCATCGATTGGGTAGAGCAGCTTTTATAGCCACCGCTGTCACCGGTGTTACGATAAAACTCCGTGAAATCCCTAAATATTTAACGAGACCAATATAAGACGAGTCGGATGACAAGGTTTGGTGACACGCAAGAAAACGCTCCGAGAGCAATACACCTTTTGCCTTTCCTTCACGGATACTTTTCATCCTCGTTTAGTAACTAGGTAGCTAGGCTCAGGTAGCAACAACGTGTAACACCAAATATCAGAACAAAATCGGTACATTGCGCAAAACTCGTCCTCCAGAGTACACAGTTCGTTTACAAGTATGATCTCTAATGCACTTGAGAGGAAACGCTCCAGAACCAAAGTATACGTAATACCTGCACTGTAAGTATAGGTTCACTTTGATGCTTTAACACTGCAGCGCCGCCCTGTTGGCAAGCGGATATCAACTCGCCCTCAGCCACGCCTTGCGCTTGTAAACGAATCTTAGGTGGGTGTGGTTTCGACGTAATGATATCCGCTTACCAATAGTGGCGCTGCAGTATTTTTGATACGAAAAAAGCGGCGAGTGAACCTACTTACATGTACATTATATCAAGTATACTGTGCCAGAACTTTCCCTGACAATGCTCGGATTCATGCGCTCTCGAGTTGATCCCATCGAAGAAGTACTTGCTTATCAATGAACAGAAGGTTAGGGGGCTCTACGATCTCTGTAGGACATCTCATGGAAAAACATGGCAATGTTCGATCAAGAAGGTCCCATTTTCGTATTCATAGATTCTAGATTTTCGACTATACCAACATGACATGCAGCTAACCCATTCGCATCGCAAATTCTGCGCGCACCACCTGTTGACCGTCTAGCTCAGTCGGTGATAAAATATTTTTTTTTAAAAAAAAAAACGTTATGTGGTGTTTGATGATGTTTGCTTGCCGCAACGGCAGAAATTTCGTTTTTCTAAATAACGCAGAAAATCCATCCGAGTACAGCTAGCCGCTGATGCATTAATAGATGCATGCACTCTTGTCGTTGTCCATTGAAGCTCAAACTTGTTTCTCGCGTTTGCATTATGCAGACACGTGGCAATTTGATCGAGTTAAGCGATTAGCTGATCCAATTAAGCGGCTCTTTAAAACTATAGGGTGGCCACAAAATTTTCAATTTCCCAAACATTTTCCTACTAAAATCCAAAATTCCCCGACCAAAACTTGCTCGTTAATGCATACGTGTATCATACATGTATCTATTTTTTTTTTTTTTTTTTTTGTCATAATGAAAAATAAAATAAAAATTGCAATGAGAAGCTTGGCAAACCACTAGATTTTGTTACCTGCAGTCTAGCTGAAGAGGATCGGGGATGGAGCTGCTTAGAGCTGCTAGCAGACTGCGTGCAAGGATAGCATTATGCTTTTATTTGGGAAAATTTCCCTGACCACTTACAAATTTCCCTTACATTTCCATGACTACCCTGACCACTTTTTTTGCCCCTGACTTCCCTGACCTGTGGCCACCCTGTTAAACATACATAGGGTAGTTTGGGAAAATAAATCCGTTGAAAAAATGTGATCAAATAAAATAAAATAGCTGATCAGATTCAGCGGCTTTGATGGGCGATTTTCTTGCCCCCTGTATGTATATTCGCAAGCAGTCAGTCAGGAGCCGTTGGTTGTGAGAGCCAGTAGCGTCTGTCGTTGCATTCTCCTCTGACTCCAGACTGTCTCCGTGGCTGTTGCGCCACTCGCCTTTCCTCCCCGTTCAACCGAGCATGACGACAGACAGCGGCAGCGAGGAAGGCGCCAAACAAAATAGGGCAAAGCAACGCCACGCACCGACAAGCGGGCCTGACCCCGATGACCTTTCCTAATTTTACGCCGCTTTTATTCGGCCATTATACAACGCCAACGTTCCCATTTCTTATTACAATTCGACGCCACATGTATCCGAAGGCGCCGGCCATTTTTCCGATTGTGGCGCGGGGTGGTGGAGGAAAAAAAAAACGTCAATAATTGATTCGATGGGTGCGCTCGGGCTTCCACGGAGAGATTAAAAAAAAAAAAATAAGTACGTCTCAGAAGTTGGATTATTCCCCCTCCCCCTGTAATTGGGGACCTGAAACGAAAACTGCATTATCGGGGCGACATCGTCACGTGACGTTGCGAACCCACGTTATGCTCGGTTCGTGGCAACGGAGGCGGAACTTTCTCGGCGTCCTGTAGAGCCCAACAAAAAAAAAATAAAAAAACCAATTTGGGATTCCTTTTTTATTTCTGTTCGGTAAAAGATGCAGTGATGGACAGCTATTTCTGGAACACGCCCAAGCTACTAAGAAGGGTGAACGAACATTCCTTAAATGAAAATGTACAGGGTGCAGAACGCGGTTTGAGTCGTTGTACTCCGCGTGCTTACGTCACGTGTCGTTGACAAAAAAACTTCCTAGGCTGGAGGGGAAAAAATGAACGGACTTTTATTTATGACTTAATGAATGCGTGTTCACCGTTCAATGTACATTGTACGCTAAAGTTACCGATGATATAACACGGAACTGGGTTATCCTCGTATGGATCGACACTAAATACGCCCAGGACATCTTCGGTACCGTCACTAAGATGCTAATTGCTGAATAAGTCGTGTTTAGTATCGCTTCGGGGATGCTAAAGGATGGGGACCTCACTAGAAGAGAATTAAACGGATGTTCACACTATTGAACGCGTCCGAATACCTAAGATGAAATTATAACGAGAAAGTTCTAATTTGTTTTTTATTTTAGCATCAGCATGGAGGTAAAACAACTGTGGACAAGAATTCTCAAATTTCTCATTTCAAAATTGTAAAATCTCTATCTCCATCAACATTTTCAATTCAAACGTTGATCCTTACAGGCGCCACGAGATGATCCAACACCGCACCAGGAGCCTGATCACTTCGGGATCAAAACCGTCTTCCTATCCAATCCCCTCCTCATTTTGAAAGTACTGGTAATTACGGGAAAACTAAATTGTGATGTTGGGGTCCATCATGACCAGACTGCTTACCGGTAGTCTGACTAAACGTACATAATGATCCCCCTACCAAATGGTACTAAATGTACGTACTGACTGCACGGTAATTGAATTGAATCGAACGCGCGTATTACCGTTACATCTACCGGATCATGGCTTCGCTAATCCGGATTATGCCAAATTAGTCCGGATTAACGAGAATGGATCGCCTAAAACCACCGGCCGTCGTCCCCCCGTCCCGCGAATGGTGGTACGGTCCGAATCACCTTCGCCAAAAAAATGTGGGCTTTCCAAATAGAAGGCTGCGGCCAACCGACCTGGGGAACAAGTTGACCCATCGAGATTCCTCCTCACCTAACAATTCCAACTATCCAAACAGGGGAATGTTTTGTCCCCGGGCCCCACTCGAACAAGAGGGAGTAGGCGGCACGGCGACAGTGGAGGCCTGAAAAGATGCTCTCCAAAACGCCAAAAAAGAGCCGACGAATGAATTTCGAGTAAATAAGAATACATAATACAGCACTTAACATTAAAATATTGCCTTCGGGATGTTGGAGGAGAAATGGGACTCGGGGAAAACGTTTCTGCTACACATTCCTAGCCGGGCTTTTAAAAAAAGGCGACGACGACGCCACCGCCGCTAACTTTAGCGTTAGGAATATTTTTGGGGGTTAGCAGGTAAGCCTATACTCGTGAGCCGGATTTAGGTCAAACAAACGCCAAAGACGTATTCGCGTAATGAGCGAGCCACCCATATAGCGATAGCTAGAAAATAACTAACGCAAACAGTTCGAGATCATCTTAGGCCTACCGAAAAATGGCGCCACGAACAACGCCTTTTTTTTCTGGTTTACTGTTTAGCACTCCCTAAACCGTACAATGTTCGTATCGTCGGCATTAATTAAACGCCCTCCCAAAGAACGAGTTCGAGAAAGTATCGAGTGCGAGAACGCAACTTTATAAAAATGTTTCGATTGAAGCAAATGCTCCCATGCCTCACTTTCTAGTGCCAGTTGAGTACGCCAGATCGTTTGCTGAGAGAAATGAGCATCTTTATCGACGCCAAAGACATAAAATTTCACGGTTGCGCCATGTCACGCTCGACGTTTACAACTTCGCAGGGATCGTTTCGCTATTTTTGCTGAAATTTGTTCTTTCTCCAAATTAGCACGTTGCTGTTCTAAATGAGAATTGGGCGAATCGAGTTAATTTATGGGAGCCTGGATTATCGGGACGGTGTTTTCATTTTATTGAAATGAACAATTTGTGTTTAGTTCTAAGGGGGCGTCCATTAATTACGTGAGGCGTTTTTGGTGATTTTTCGAGCCCCTCCCCTCCCTGGTGAGATGTCGTGAGATTTGGCTCGACCCCCTCCATCCCCCCCCTAATATCACGTGAGATTTTTCAAAATGCGTATTTTTAGTGTAAATACGTTAACTTGTGCTTGATTGCGCTGGATTCATTTAAAAAAACATAATTTGCTTAATTATTTTTATTTAAGATTAGTATTTAAGACTGCTAAGAACGTAGTCTAGAATCACAGTAAGAAAATCGAACAATAAAATACTTAAATAGGAACTACACAAATTCGTAAAAGAATATTCATTCTAGTTCCGTCCACGGGGACTCATGTATGGTCTCAAGAGTGACTACTGGAACCAACATGTCCATGTGATTTTCAGTAAAATCATCTGCTACTTCAAACTCGCTGTGGTTTAGCCACTTGTCGCTTGCACACAGCGACCATGTGTTCGCATAACCCAGATAAATATTACAGGGTTAATCCCCCAGAAATTTCATTTTCAACTTCCCTGACTTTTCCAGGTTTTACAAAAAAATTTCCCTGACTATTGACAACGTGAACAATTGACATATTTTCCAAAATTGACACTGGAAAATATTTTTTTTAAAAAATTTACTAACGACAATTTTGAAGGTTAACATAAAATAACATGGGGAAATTTTGTGTTCGGAAAATGTTAAAAATTTGTACTCTGAAAAAGTGGGAAATTTTGCAATTTTGTTCTTGGAAAACGTGGAAAATTTGTACTCAGATAACCTAGAGAATTTTTAAAATTTGTACACGGAAAACGTGGACAATTTTTCTATTTTGTACTCTGAAACGTGGAAATTTTGCAAATTTGTACTCGGAAAACGAAGAAAATTTTGCAATTTTGTGCTTAGAAAACGTGAACAATGCAAATCGGAACTCCGAAGATGTGGAAAAGTTTTCCAAATTACTACTCTGAAAATGAGCTTCAACTCCCATAACTGTGTTGAATTTTAGGATTTAGCCATATTTTAGTGAAGAAACATGTTTTGCTTAATTTAACCCAGTTCTCTCGCAATTTTAGTTCCTTGCGGAAAAAACAATTACGTTATATTTTCTGAAGATTCGGCTCGACACCCTCCCCCGTCCCCACCCCTCCTAAACGCCTCACGTAATTTATGGACGCTCCCTAAGCATTGATATAACTTGTTGTGCTTTAACATCACAGTGTTAACATCTTTACCAGGCTAAAGTTTTCTCAGCCACTAAGAAGTAACCATAAGTTCATATTTGAATTTTCTGTGGTCACAAATTGCCAAAGAGGGTAAACTATTTGGGCCAATCTCACCAGTAAGTTGTACCCTACATTTTTGTGGCATTTCTCGTTCTTTTGTAAAAATTAAATGACTTTGAGAAAAGATTTGATTGACGATGGAAGAACCTCTGCAACCTGAGCAACAAGCTTGTCTTTTTACCGAAGGGATGACGCGAAACGATTCTCAAACATTTTGAACATTCCAAATTGTGAAGCTCCCAAAATTGGAAAAAATCTTTCCCGGACCTATACAAACCATTATTTATAACGCTTTTTGGTAGTGGTGTCAAAATCTAGTAATATAAAATGAAAAATCTATAGTTATTCAATAGTTATTCCATAGTTTCAATATAAACAGAAACCCAGCAAACTTCCAAACATTTTTGTGGAGGATCAGCAGAAAATTTTTGCGGACCAGCGGTTGAGAACCACTGCACTGCCCCAGTTCACTGCAATCAGAATTTTCGTGACATTTATCGTTTATTCTTTAAATAATCTACACTCGAGTGCAAAAAAATCGACTCACCTGCAGGAATCGAGTAAAAGTGTTTTTTCTCAAAAACCAAATGTCCGATTTAAAATCGGAAAAATGTGTTTCGTAGACAAGTTATTCCTCTTTATAATT
>JAQGBX010004895.1:0-14550 GCA_034698745.1 Megaphyllum sjaelandicum | reverse complement strand
GTAACCAAATGAAACCATCAGCCCAATCATGTGTAACCCAATTTACATTGGGCTGATGGTTTCATTTGGTTACAAGGCCAAAAATCGAAAAAAGTGGTTACGTAATTTATGTACGCTCCCTAAGATTTATATCAAATATTTTTTTTTAAATTTTTTTCACTTCAAGCTATATTTTATCAAACATTAAAATACAATAAAACACTGTCTAATTTATCAGAACTTATGAAATTAAAGTTTACAATAGTCCTTACAATAAAATTGCCTTGCTTTTCATACACATCATAAATGAATAAGCAAGAATGTTAAACAATAAGGAATTATACAAATTAATAATTTTATTCAAAATATTTTTTTTTATTAATATTTTTTAGTTTTGAAATATAATTAAAATGTATGCTGTGCTCTCATTCAAAATTTAGATTAAGTTTAGTTACGACAAAGTTTATTAACTGTTTTACATACGTATCTCCAAAAAAAGGTAGAGAAAATTTCACTGGCAGAAGAGACTTGTTCACCATGGCTACCATATAATTTTTAAACCTGAGTATCCTGTGATAAATATCTGAAAGAGATAAACAAGAATACAAAATGAGAAGTAATTTGATCAAATCACGGATATTCTAAACTCTAAAGTATCTCCCAATGAAACATGATGTATTGTACGCCAATAACGTCATATTCAACTATTTTGTCCAAATGGTAATTTTATGATAAGTATTGAGAAAGATATTTGACAGTAAAATAAATAACAATTTGCTACACAAAACATGGAACCAATGCTTAACCTTAAAGCACAATCTTCGAAGCATTTTGCATAAATGACACACAAGGTGGCAGAAAATGGACAGTTTTGAAAATAATATAAATAATAATAATATATTAATACAAATAATTTGCATTCATTCGTTTTAGAGAGGAAGTTTTTGTATTAATAAAGTGCTTGTTTCAGTGCATTTTTAACATGCAAGGCATACATTTACATGGTACTGCTTGAGGTTTTACAATATGCCCACGTGACGGCGCAGACTCCTTAATGTTACAAGAACTATCGGTAAGAACTTCAAAGGTGCCGACACAGTCAATAAAACCGATATTGATAATAAACAAACATAATAGCATGTGTTGAAAACATTAAAAAATACTACGTACCAAGCTCCGAAAGTTCGAGCTTGTGTATGCACATTTGTTGTTCGCGCTGAACTTCCTGCATACGCCTTTGAACTTCATACCACGTGATGTTATCAAGCTCTTTCTAAAAAAACCGTTCGTTAATAATAAGTGACATGTAGTCCAGTTTCCATGTCAAAAAACAAAGTTATACAGGAAAACCCCAATTTACAAACATTTAACATACAGTATGAACAAGCTGCAAATACGCGCATTTGTGATAAAACTGCCGTATGATAAAACTCACGATTTATACGGTATATTGATATAATGATAGAGTCGTAGCAAATTTGGTCATTTTGCTACCTGGGTGAACCAGGTAGCTCATTTTTCAGGTCACTCATTTTTCTTGACATTTGCAAGTTCCCTGAATTTTCCAGTTTTTCCATGTCTGGGGGAACCCTGAATTCTCGTTATTCTTAACAAAGTTGACAAAACACCAGTTTAGAACCAACGACGTGTTCACTATCAGAACAGTTTTTATAAAGTGTTAAAAAAAACCTACATGAAACCAATTATTTTTTTGTTTTAATTCCTATTGTTAACCATTCCTAGTCAATCATAGTATGAACATTCAAATTAAAAAGTAGTTTCTGGGATGCATTATGTTCGTAAATCAGGGCTTGTTTGTATTTGCAATCGCAATACTTGCTTCAGAAATCTTCAATGCACTTGAATAGAACGCCTTCATTTCGTGGTATTGAAAGATATTATAAATAACTTTAATAAAGCGTAGAATCCAAAAGATGATGACAACAAATAAAATTGTAACCAGAAACCAACCAAAGCTAAAAAGAAAGAACATTGTCAAGTATGAAGAAACGCCCGAGCGAAATCTACAAGATTTGGAAGGTAATTGTTCTAGAGAACGCATTATTTATTGATATAAATTATAGTCTAAATCATTGCGTTCATATAAATCTATATTTATAACAAATTCATCTTTTCTCTATTGTTTTAAAAAAAAAATAAGATAATAATGCAACATCGCCTCATAACACAAAAATATATACAGAGTGTTCATTGAAGACGCAAAAGATGGAACAACTTCGATTCCGTCATAAGTAGACTCCTGAAACAAAATGTAGTGTCACTACACCAAAGGGGGATCTTCCGTGCCAAGCCAGTTGAACACCGCTTCAAGGTCATTCAGACAGGAAGTACTTGAAGGATGCAAAATTGACCAATGGTGTGATGCTAGGGGGATGCTATCAGTCTAAAAATGCTTAATATAGAATTAAAATGCCCTTCTGTGAATTTGTCACATTTCTTGTGATGGACGTAAATGCACTCCTGCACAGCTTCGAAGCATTGCAGTGAAGTCAACCGACCTATTTCGGACGGAAAGCCCCTTGACACGGGTCGCGCGACTTCACTACAATGCTTCGAAGCTGTGCAGGAGTGCATTTAATTCCATCACAAGAAACGTGACAAATTCACAGAAGGGCATTTTAATACTAAATGAAGCATTTTTAGACTGATAGCATCCCACTCAACAACTTTCAAAATCACACTATTGGTCTATTTTGCTTCGTTCAAGTCCTTCCTGTCTGAATGATCTTGAAAACGTGGTCAAAGGTCACATTTTTGCACCATTAAATTGCGCACTCCATGGCTCCTATATGTCCCCTTTAACAGAATTTTCAATTTGTCCCCCATTAAGAAACTTTTGGGAGGGAACAGACTTTTTATTCATGCTGTATGTGTGAAATGGCAACACTAACTGGATATTCTATCACCACAAACCAACCTGCAGTCCAAATTCAACAAGAATATGTGCATTAGTGCGTTGGCTCGTACGAGCAACCGTTTTATTTCGACCAGGTTCTTTTGGAATGATGAAAGAATCCGGTCTCTTTGGATGCTTTGTTTCAGGTTCTGCTTTAATGCTATTTTCAAAGAAATAAATTGATTTTTTAAATTGCTAAACTCTTGCAATTAAAAAGTAGACACTCATCAGCAATACTCACCTAGTTTCATTCAAATTCTGAAGGTTTTCATTTAAAGCTGCATGCGAGTAGATAAGGAAATCCCTTGGAAGAAGGCCAGTGTTATCAACAAGGCCTTGGACAATATTGTCGAGGCAATCCTTCATTTTGCGGACTGCAGTATGACTGGTGGTGTCTACTAAGACCTTTATTACAGAAAGAAAACAATTTCCCATTAAATTGCAGTGGTCTAGGCGGAAAACATTGTTAAAATATTGTCAATGCTTTAAGTACTGCCATAGCATAAGAGCCCCATCATACGTACTTGTTTTATTTGAAGTATTAAGTTGGGCACTTTTGATCTTGAGATGAAAGTTGCCATGATTTCATAAGTACCATATGCCTTTGTACTCTTTGCTTCAGGAATTTTTGCAAGAATTTGCTTAACTTCCTTTTCTTCTGCCACAATACCAAACAATTCTTTGTGACAAATCTATCCCTCAAAAAAAAATTAATAATATTAAAGACAAAGTAAGTGAAAAATAGTCATTAAGTCATCTGCATAACCTACCGCTAGTAAGTCATCCAAGCAGGAATCAAGATCACCAGGTTTTAATTTTGGTTTCATTTGATTTAGAACTGCATTAAGAGTAAACGTCATTACGTGTATCTGAATTGAAATGAGAAAAAAAAAATCCAAATAAGTTAGAAAAACGCTTTGTAAAACTGAATATTTGTAAAATAAATAAGTTACCTGGTAACCACGTGTAAGAATATGGCTCATGTCTTTGATAAGATACGGTAAGTACGAAGATCCCAATGAATCCATAATTGTAAGTAAAGTTTCTCTAGAAGTTCGTCGAATATCAACGGCTCGAGATTTAAGGAAAGTGCAAATTTTCATGAAGACACTGAAAATTCAAACATTTTCAATTTAATTAGTGCTCATTTAAAACATTGTTATTTACATACATCCATGTTCTTAATTACCTAGGAAGACTCCTTGCCATTGCACCTTTTGGTAAATGCTGCAGCAACTTAACCATTGCAATGGCCACAGGTACTCGCAAAATTTCATCATCCTCTGGATAGTAACGCTTAGCTAAATTATGCCCATCATCTTTAGGAGCCTTAAATAAAACAATAATACAAGTGTGATTAATGCTAAGTTCAAAAGCCAGTAAAATTTTTTTGTTGAAATGGATTACCTTTCGTGTCAAACATTTATGAAGCTGTGGAAGAATTTTATTGACAATAGTTTTATGGATTTTTGTGGCTAAAGCAACTTTGTTTGAGGACTCAGGTGCAGCAACGTTCTCCTCTGGCTCATCAGGATCAAGAATATCACATATATCGTCTTTTGATATATCATCAGCATGAACCTCCTCTGCAAAACAGATATACATTGTATAATTAATATAGGATAAAAAAGCACTTATTGTTAACTCAATTCTGAAGAAACAAGTACCTAAAGCGTCTTCTTTTTTAACCTGTGGCTTTTTAAATGTGCTAGGAGCATTTAAGGTGCCGACTTCTTCAGAACATGACAAATCAAAATGAAACGCATCTAAAACAGCATCAAGAATCCTGTAATTGAGGTCAACAATAAAAAATTATTTTCCCAGCTTGGCAAGGTCAAGATCATATTAAGTCAAAAGCCCTATTATTTCAGTTATGGAGGACATTGCGTAAAAAATTTTTAGCTGACAAATTGTTAAACGCAGTATGATATAATACATTTAGCTTAAATCACAAACAATTGCACTGTGTCACATAAGAAATAGAATGTGGGATAAAATACCTAATGCAAACTTTTTGATATTCTTCACTTCTTGGTAATTTTTGAAGATAAAACATCAGAAGCTTTTCATAATGGTTCCAAGGCAGGTAGCGGCAAATATAACCTGTCAACTAGAGAACACATTTGAATTGTTAAACTAAATTAACTCCAGAAATAAACTTCTAATTCAAAAGACTAAACTTCTAAATATATTTTTACATCAACGGCAGCATCCACGACGTGATTATACTTCGCATATGTTTCACTAAATAGAAACGAAGACGCTATCGGTAAAATGTAGTGAATCAATGTATTGCAACTAAGTTTACTGCAAACATCCCCACTGATGAGTCGAGCCATAGCACGAGAACGACGATGAAGCTAAAAAAAATTAAAATCCAAACTTAACAAAAGCAATCGTCCCAAACCAACAAACAAACATTGTCATGTGCTCACTTGAATATGTTTGATATTTTCGAAGAAATCCAAATCAAATTCCTCATTTGTAAGCGCATGGAGTTCATTTAGGAGGGTGCACTTTGTGCATTCCTTTGCACATGCAGAAAGGATTGTTAAAAATTCGTGCCTTACAACCTGCAACGGTTATAAATAAATATTAGTATTAAGAATTTAAAAGCACAACTAATAGTACATTTTTAAAACTATGGCTGCAATATAAAAATATAGTGAACAAAATAAAGTTAATTTGTTTCACAAAGACAGCATCTAAAAGTTATTTTATAACTTCAGTATAGTAATCATAAAAGTGATGATTTTAAGTTAATACTTTTGAAAACAATAGCATGTACAAACAATTTTTTTATGTAATTCAGAAATAATATCAATTTTAAATTTAAGGCGCCAATATATTATACAAAACAGTATTAATGTACTATCACATGCAGACAATACTAAAAATGACATTATATGTTAATGTCATTTTTCGCAAACCTTGCCTCTGATTTAATTCTAAGACCTTTCTTGATTTCTGGTAGTAGAGCTGATGACAATATGCTGTTTACAAACACAGTATGTTCTTCCATTAAAGCACCAAATGTAGCAACCATTTTCTGAAGGCAGTGTGAAGCATTATCTCGAAGTGAAAGATCCTCTACCTAAAATAATTTGTATATTATCAGTTAAGTGACTAACTAAAATTGCTTGCATTCCTTTTCTGATCAACTTACATTTCGAATGCAATGGCTGCAATTATAAATTATCAGTAAATATATCATAGGGCTATTGCACTCCTTTTTCTCAATAGCTTCTACTGCATATCGAAATCCAGCGAGTCTTGTTTTATAATCTGGTTCCTCTGGACGCCTTGGATCCCACGCATTAAGCTGTGAAAAAAAGCAAATGTATTGCATCTTGGTCGCTTAATAATTAATCACATGCTAACAATAAAATATTACCATCGAGACTAAATTGCTAAATGCAGAAACTGTTGCATCTCTTTCCGTGATAACAGCAAAAGCATCACACAAGGCACTTCTTGAACGTCTGTTATTTTGCGTAGCAAAAAGTACAGCTAGAGGCCTAAAACGATACATCAATGAGAAAACTTAGTATTTTTAAAACAATAATCATATAATTTATCTAACATTTACATTTGTTATGACATAACTCTTTAGGTTCATTTTTAGATTTATAAATGTCGAACATTAGTCACAAATGTTAATTTTTAGTACATAGTTAAGATTAGCATCAAATGATGAAATCCCGCTGAATAACTTTGAACAAAAATAGAGGTACATACTTAATGAACTGGTTTGGGTCATCTACAAGTTTCAGAAGGTTTTTGACAATAGTGTAAATGTTCACTTCAATATCCTATAAAAATTTTAAATTAGTAAATTGATTTAGCATAAGATGACAAACATCTATTTGAAAAAAAGCACATATTCCAAAAGCATTTAAGATCTCCATTAAGAAAGTAACTTGCCTCAGTTCTTGAAAGCCTTCTGCTGAGAAATGGTATCAGCAATTTCGCCAGTTCTGTACAACCAGCACTGTCTGTCACGAATTCGCTCAATCTATATAAAAAAATTATATAAGATGTATGCCATGCAAATTACCAAAAGTGAAGGAGCCTGTAGTGGTATAGGCCAGCTAACCTGCTAAGAACTGTTAGTATTCGCCCCGGTATTGTCTTTTTAGATCCTTTTCCTGTACCTAATTTTTCAATTTGTTGTTTCAGCTTAGTCAAGATAGGAATAAGATGTGGTAACACAATGAGAGATCCGTAATTAGGTGGTTCTGCAAAACAATGCAATCAAAACACGATTTTTAAAAGATCTTACATTTTTCATAAATGCAACAACACAAAATGTGTAAAACATTCCTACACTAGATAATAGCATACTCAAAATTCGAACTAATTTTAGCAATACTGCAATTTACTCCTTTATGAATGCCCCTCAAAAGGGCAGCTTTATTGCCTTTAAATATTTTATGACCTCTCAAAAGTGGTCAGTAGAATTACTAGGGCCGTTCATAAAGATCGACATTCCACAGACTGCAAAGTCATTTGAAAATGGAGCTATGTGATTGGCTTGACCAACTGCAAAGGTCATTGCAGAAGTGAACTTGAAAAACGTGGGTTAGAGCTGTGGCAGTTATTTCAGCACTGGAAACATTATAGCTGGCGCTGTGCCAGCTATAACCACAGGTAGTTCCACGTTGGTAGTTCTAACCAATGCGTCACGTATTCCAAGTTCACTTCTGCAATGACCTTTGCAGTTGTCAAGCCAATCACAGAGCTCCATTTTCAGAAGAGGTCAGCAGATGTGCTATACATTGCAGTCTGTGGAATGTCGACTTTTATGATCGGCCCTAGCAATTCTACTGACACCTTTTGAAAGGGCGTTCATGAAGGTTGAAATTGCAGTTTTGTTGTAATTAGTTCGTCTATTTGAGTAGGCCTAATGCTATTAAAAAAATGTGTTGAATACTGTTCATAGGATAGAAAATTAGGCGGTTTAGGCAAAATATTGAAAGGGTAGAGCTTAAAAAATGCAAATGCTGCTCAATAATTGTTTGACAAAATAATTGTCGCAAAAAGGTTTAATAGATGTTTCGTGAGAGTTACTTAACAATGTTACAGGAAATAATTGTTTGACAAAATTTAATTGTCGCAAAAAGGTTTAATAGATGTTTCGTGAGAGTTACTTAACATGTTACAGGGTCCCCCCAGAAATTTCATTTTCAACTTTCCTGACTTTTCCAGGATTTAAAAAAATTTCCCTAACCAATGACAAAGTGAAAAATTGACATTTTCTAAAAATGACACTGGCAGCTGCTCGTTGTTAAAAATTTGTGCTCGGAAAAAGTGTGAAATTTTGCAATTTTGTACGCGGAAAACGTGGAAAATTTGGCAAATTAATACTCAGAAAACTTGGAAAATTGTGTAAATTTGAACAGAAAAATTGTGTAAATTGGTACATGGAAAATTGTGTAAATTTGTACATGGAAAACGTGAAAAATTTTGCAAATCATGTACTCTGAAAATGTGGAAAATTTTGCAAACTTGTACTTGGAAAAGGTGGAAAATTTTGCAAATCTGTACTCCGAAAATGTGGAAAATTTTGCAAATCTGTACTGCGAAAATGTGCCCTGTGCAACCCATTTGGATCGCCATGACTGCGTTGAATTTCTCTGACTATTTCAAAATAAACCATTCTTCCCTGACTTTTCCAGGTTTTCCAGGTCCGGGGGAACCCTGTGTTAAATATACTGTATCTGCATTTTTCTGAAAGCTACTTTGGAAAGCAGTGAAAACTAAGTCAGGATTGCTAATCCAGTTTTTAAAAATTGAGGCTCAACTCTGGTAATGGAGCACTTTTACAGCTCAGCTAACCTTGCTCGTTGCCAAATATTTAAATAAACATGAGACGATTCATTAAAAAATTCAAAATGGAATAACGATAGAATCTTACCTGTTAAGTTTGCATAATGAGTCCGATCAACTATGAGTGCATCATTAACTCGAATTACAGGCCCTTCATTAAAAGCTGCCCATTTTGCACCTCCTTCATCATTAGCTGTTTGTGATGGTGCATAATCTTCAAGCGTCAAAAGATTTTCCAAAATTTCCAAAATCATTGTAGTTACAGCAGGATGAATACGTTCACTTAAAAGAAGTTCCATCATTTGATGCAGGGGAGATAGTTGTTGATTATCTGCATGATGCTTTGCAAGGAGAACAAAGTATCTGCAATAATAATTTCATAATAAAGCAGAAATAATTAATTGCAAATCAATATATTTATGGTAACTCAAATATGACTTTTACTTTACCTAGGATTCGCACTCCAATGGTGAAAAAGCTTAAGCAAACCAGATGGTGAATAAACTCCTTCAAATGTTATGCGCTCAAGCTAAATAAAACATAATGAAGTTTTAATTAACAATATCAAAAAGTCAAATATTTGACTAAGTTTGTAAGGTACTAAAAATACCTGAGGCCAAATTGCTGCTATAAACAAAGCATCTATTTCTTGCTCACTGAATGGGTAGTTTTCAAAAAATCTAAAAAACTTAAGTAAAAACAGTATTACAGAATTTTTTTAAGTCCATCATGTGTTAACACATTTGCCTCATAAATGGAAGTTACCTGGATGATTTGAGTAAGGGCTGAAGTTCTGACAGCTTTTAAAACATTTATAAAAGCCTTGTTTAGTTTTAGTTGCTCACGATTTTCAAGCAAGTTGGTTATTTTTGCTGTGACACTCAATATAATCTTGAACAGCCAAGGTAAATATGGTGTAATTCGATGGTTCAATTTCTCAAAGATCACACCGACGAGTTGCAATATTCTAGTGAAGAAAACAATGAACAGAAATGTATCTTATAGACCAAACTTGAGAAATTTAATTGAAATAACAAAAAAAATTTACTAACCCTATTTGTCGTCTAGGTGGAACAATCATCATACATTTGTTGCTATTGCTGATGTTACTTTCAATCAACGATAACACTTCACCTTAAATAAGAAAGGAAACTTCACTGTTGCAAATGATTCATTTACAAATAAACTTCTTACAAATGATAAAAACAAGAAGTTACCATCCATAAATTGCTGAAGTGGAAGAAATACTAGATCAAGAAACAATTTAAGTTCCTCCTCTTGGCAATTGGCTAAAAAATGTAATATTGTTTTGCGCCTCAGAAGGAAAAAGTCTTTCCCCTTTGCCTTGGCACCATATCTTTGCTGCATTTTTCCAAACAAAATCCTGTTGATGCAAATGTGGTTAATGACAATGTTAGCCATATGATGTTGTACCATACAAAATCAAGCAAAATAATTACCTGAGCAAAATAGGCATCATATCACTGCGATGTTCTTCAATAACCACACTGTTTTCAGAAGCAACGCTGTCAATAATAAACAAGTTTAAGAATATTAACTATGAAAGCTGTAGGCATTAACAGGTGCTCACAATTGCATTACAATACCTAAATAGAACAATTTCTGAGTTGAAAGTTTTGTCATCTAAAACTCGATACAAATGTTCTTTGTAGGGCGCCAAGTACTTGTGATTATAGGTCATTATGCAATTCAAGGCAAGACGCTGGAGTTCCGACTTGGGATGCATGAGTAATTGCATGTAAAGCTTATTGAGTTCAGGTTCTCTGAATATGAACCGAGGATTGTGGAACTTGGAAAATAACACCAAGTGAGTGCATAATGCTCTGCAAAGAAAGGCAAAAAAAGATAAGCAAGATTAACTACTTCTTTTATGCAGGACTGGAATAGGCTCAATAAACTTACTTTCCTGTTCCATCAGAAGCATGTTTGTGCAGCTTGTTAGAAATTGGCAGGGACTCTTCCTGAACCTCTTCACTAACATCAACTTCACTGGATTCAGAGATGTTGCAGATATCTGAATTAGTTTTACTTTCACTTTCGTCGCATTTTTTTTCACATTCCAATCTAATGTGTTTTCGGACATCTAAAGTCAATGCCTCATCGAATTCAATTTGGTAATATTCATTTCTATGGACAGAACGGCAAATTAAAAACGGACCAAATAAATGATAACAGTGTGACATAAAACTTGTAGTCCCAAACTACTATTAATTCATACTCTATAAACTGTAGGAAAAGGATGGAAAGCTCTCGATTTCTACTCTCAGCTATATCGGAGAACAATATCATAGCCTTCCACATCATTTCTCTATGGTTCGCAAAATCCACCCTTTCTGAAAAACACAATTAAAGCCAAGGATTGCAAAAAAATTGAAGTTTAATTTGCAAAACTTTTAATCCATACCTGTTGTGCTCTTTAACTGATGCTCCTGATCACAAAACAGAGAACTCAAATCATGAGTACTATTTACAGCAGCGGAGGATTTGTCGTCAGATTTTATAAATTCTTTTGACTTCTTTTCTTTTAAAGATTTTTCTATCATAATAAAAAAAAGTAGGTTAACAAGAGTAATATGGATGAAATTAAAGGGTACCCTATTATTTTATTACCTGCCAAGCTAGCTGCTTTCTTCAACTGTTTGCCATAAACATTCCAAAATTTTTTTGGTTCCATGCCTCGAGCATACGTTTCGATCAATTTCATGACTGGATCCCAAAGAGGTTGAAAATTAACATACAGAATTCCAATCAAGTAGTACAATGGAACCTAAAAGGATGAAAAAATTCACATGTCATTATGCAAAATGCATTGATAACCAACATTATTAACAATGGATCCCTGCTCGTGATTAAGTATCATATCAAAAATTGCATGAAACACTTAACAGCATTTAAAAATTTAAATATCACACAGGATTATTATACCGTTTCATAGATATCCTTAACCGTGGGTTGAATCAAGCTATATTCAAGGGACTGCAAATGCTTAATTATCTCACGATATTCTTGTACGTTCAATTCAACACATTCAGCAGCAAAACAAATATTAAATATATTTTGCTCCATATTCTGAATAATAAATAATACAGCAAAAATTAATTGAAAAATAATGAATACAACTTCAACAATGAGAAATAAAAATTGTTAAACAAGCCTGTCAACTTATCAGTTTTACCTCACTTTCCTTTGCAGTGCAATTATTGCAAAATATCCTGAGTGTTAGAAATCGAACCTAAATTAAAAGGTATTGGTTATCCAAATGTGTCTATCAGTACAAGAGTTAAAATCAACATCACCCATATATACTACCTGATGAAAAGGGGAGGCAAGATTTGGCAGCAGTTTGTGAAATACATTATCTATGAATTTGTCACAACAGTCAGCATTTTCATTCTTTTGCATATAGGTGCAAAAGAAATCTACTATTTTCAGATAGTGCACATTATCATTTTGCTTGCTGAAATCATAAAACACATTAAGTTTGGATTTTAGCTTATTAGTTTTTGAAAGTATAAAAAATAACTTAACAGAAATATTACATCAGCAATTTTTTAATATCTTCAAATGTAATTATTTCCTTGATTTCTTGAGTGCTCATTGATAAGAGCATAGTTTCCACCACTTGAGAAAGTAAAAACTGCACAACTTCTGTAATTAAAAAGAGATAGTCACAAATTTAAAATACTAAATCATCAGATATTATGTTAAACAGTTGAAAAATGGTGTAACATGATTAAAATCGAAAATATTTCCTACCATCCACTGATTCTGTGACGCAATAAGTCAACAAACGACTATACAAATCTATCATGTGCGCAGGTATTATGGTCCGATAAATCCCACTGTTTAAAATTATATTGAATTAGACAATTTTCTGTGCAATCAAACAGAATAACACCCATCTCATCCATTGCGAAGACCCAAATAGGAAGAAATTTAAGCAGAGAATTTAGTAATTTTAATTAACCTTTACCAAAAAATTGCTTTGGCAAAATAATGCTAAACTGCAATTGAATGGACATTTTTATACCCATGCCGAACAAGCTAACAGAAATTTGCAAAAAAACGAAAAAAAAAAAAAAAAACCAAACAACTATACATATTTATATTTATAGAGTTTTCCTATTTAAGTATTCATTCTGTAATGCTTACTCGATGTGCGGAAAACAAATCACTGCAGCCCATAACTTGGGAACTTGTTTTTGAAAATCAGAGGCATCCTGAAGTGCTATGGCTTTTTGCAAACATCTTAAGATAGGTTCATTGACTTTTCCTTTCTTCTTTGAACTAAATGTTGAAAAATTTAAGATGTGAACGTTATAATTAGCATAGCCATTACTGTACCTTGATCCGATGCCACGGAACATCTGACAGTTATATAATGTTTAATTGACAGCTAAATTCGAGAAACATTTTGCTCTTAAACTTAGAATCTGCCAATATCAAACAAAAGGGGATGCATGATTGCATTATGTGTAAGTAAAACCAGAAAAAGGTAAAATGGAATATTGAAAGGCAACTATTATATTTATAAAATCATCTGTATACCCTTTTTTTGCTGGATTGAAGTCAAGTTTTAGTTTCCGCCATTCATCAAATTTTCCCCCATGTTGTGGTAAAGGGTGAAATTTCAACAGCATGCTTGTAAGTGACAACAGCACAGGTTCTTCAATGGAATCGTCTTCGCCAAGGAGAATGTCATGACAAAACGATAGAAATGGTGGCATCACATCCTAGTAAATTACAAAATTATTATAGATACATTTGACCTTTCACCTACGTTCAGAGGTTACCCATAAAAAAACTTTTGCTTAAGATATTGCCTTCGACGGAATAGGTTTTTAAAGGTACCACATGATGGTTTAAAGCAACTCAAACAATTCATTCCATTCTTGAGAACACAGCACTAAATCATCTATCTATAGTAACCACCGCATATTTAATGATGCTTGCTTACCTTTTCAAACATTCCGAATGCAAACATTTGCTTGGTGAATGCAAACTTCACCTCAAATGAAAAACTGCTGGTATAAATCTAAGAAGAAAATAATAAAACGTAAAAGTTTATTCATTTGCAATTCGAAGCTAAACAGTTTGTTATTATGCTAATCCATCAAATAATTTGAAATGTAAAACCTGAAATAGAAATTCAAATATTTATACATAGATCATCTAAATTGAATTTTAAATTACAAAACATGGCCTAATGAAATGCATGCAATCCTTGTCATAAAAAAATCACCACAATAAAAAACAATGATTTAATAATAAAAAAACTGGGAAATATTCTCTTACGGGCAATAATAAGGAATTAATTGTGCCAATGTCAAAGTGCAAATGAGTTGAAAGAAGAAGCGATGATACACATTGTGTCAAATGCTGTCCATATTCATCAGAGGAACCAATAAAGTTGATGGCAGATATCAACATCTATATTAGATCAAAAATATTTAATAAATTGTACAAGTAAAACAGAAGTTAAGTACTTATACAACCTACCTGAAGAAATCCTTTCGTACAGATCAGCCGGCTTGCCTTTTTATATGCAACTGCTTGACTTAAAAGCTTTAAAACTCTTTCAAGGTGTTGAACAATTTCTGTACCAGATGATTCAACTTTATAATTTCCAATCAGTTCTAAAATAATTTTCTATTACAAAAGACAAACATGATCAAATATATAAGAATATTTTTTATTACATTCACTTAATTAGAAAAAGACAGGGTAGCCAGTTTTTTTATAGATTGGTCTTGCCTGACTTTTCCTGACTTTGCCTGACCATTATGGCAATTTTTCCTGACTTT
>JAQGBX010004894.1:0-14551 GCA_034698745.1 Megaphyllum sjaelandicum | reverse complement strand
AACATTCCTTTCTATTAATTGACCTTTAACCTAGTTATTATTCAATTACCGACAACCTATAACTCAGGGTTGTCACAGAAGAATGATTTATTTTGAAAGTCTGGGAAATTCAGCGTAGTAATGTTGTCACAATCCAAAAGTAATGCTTATATGTGGTTAGTTAAAATTTGCAAAAAAAAATTGAATTTTCCTTGTATAAATATGAAAAATATTCACCATTTTCCGATGACAAATTTGCAAAATTTCTAACAGTTTCCTAGGACAAATTTGCGAAATTTTCAATCTTTCCCGAAGACAAACTCGCAAAATGTTCCACGTTTTCCAAGTACAAATTTGCGAAATTCTCAACAGTTTGCGACTGCCAAATCATCATCAGTCAATTTTTCAAAATATTGAATATTTTCCTTTGTCGATTTTAAAAATTGTGGATAACGTTGGCATATGTCAATTTTTAAATTGTTTTGGTTATGAAAATTTGTTTCAAAACCTGGAAAAATCAGGGAAATTGAATACGAAACTTATGGGGGAACCCTGTATATTTATAAAACACACTTTGGAAGTTTGTAAACAAAAATGTACGTAAAATATTTGGGAATACGTCTTTGTCGATATTTCGAAAGTGGGTTCGAAATGTATGCATTTTGTAAATTCGAATGCACTTGTTGCATTTACGAAAAATTATGCTGCTTATTCGCTAGCGCCAGTGATCTACGTGCCACCTTGCGGTCCCTACAGGAGGCGGCCATATTGGATTGACAGCAGCGCCCTCTTTATTTACTGGCAAATCTATTTAGACAAAAAAAAAAACAAAAAAAAACGGTTAATACTGTAATGTGATCCATAAAACATTGATTTTACAATCAAATTACCTTTGGTTTGATTATTTTTGCTTTCATTTTTGAAAAATCCACTATTTTGGGTAGTTGAGTTAATGTATTTCGGCATATACGCAAAAATGACCCTATGAAAAGTTCTGTTTTTAACATCCAATGTAATAAATGCCATACAGAATAATTCGTCTCACGCTTGCAGATGTTGTTTAAAAAAATTCATATGTTATTTTGAATTATTCTAACATCATATTTATTTCTGAAAAAAAAACTATGATGAAATGGATTTCTTTTAAGTAACAGCTGTAAGCGGAGCGAATTATTCTCCCTGGGAAAGTTTTTTTTTTTTGTTTCTGCAAATATGTTTATTTGTTAAGCATGCGTATCTTTTGAAATTTGACCATTGCAGGTGTTCGCAGGGTCATCTAAATGGTCGAATGCACCAAACTCCTGTTAAACTAACAGCCAAGTTAATGCATATCATGAACTACAAATTGCTCGTTCCAGATGGTCGACGCTTCCCTGGATTGCCGGCATCACCTCCTGTTCCAGAAAAGCCTAGCCTCAACGACAACGTGCTGCTGACCAGTGGTCAAGCGGGCAACATCAGACCTGTCCAGAACTCCGAAAGCCCTCGTCATCCAGCCCCGGTTAGCAATCCCGCTCCAGCGAGACTAGCCAGTGTTCACGCCGCCAAAAACGGCCACCGGGGTCAGAAACAGGAAGTACAGGCAGCGCCAAAAGCAAATCCAAACCAGCAGCCGAAGGACAATTCCAAGTACGATGGCTCGTACGATAGCCAGCACGGAGTGCTCCAGAGTTCCGATGCCAGACATTACGGCCATCAATCCGGGTTCAGTGGAAATGAGGACGGTCATCCAAAAGACAACGCCCCTCCGCCCACCCGTTACGACCACGCCTACCCGAAGGCCGGAAGTTCGCTAAAGTCAGTGCCGGAAGTTCACCCACAGCCGCAGACTTACCATCGGCCGCACGGATCTGGAGGAGACTCTTTGGTCGAGGGTATGTTGAAAGACTTTCAATATTTGTTCCGTTGTGTGATGCAGCATTTGCATCATCAATGCTAAAGAATGAAGCTTTCTTGGCCATTTGCAAGCTCTACAACTCTTCTTGCACTTTTATTTCAAAACAGACCCTTTGGAACCTAGTTCCCTCTCTCGGCAGTCCTTCGACAAGGGCCGGAACCAAGAGGTTGACCATCGAATTCCCGCTACGGACGACAGCAGTCGGTACGATCCTTGGCCAGGTCTATTTCCGGTTGAAGAGTGTCACATCCGGTTCCAAACATATTTTCTGCTTTGCAGGCACTTTTACGAGGTTCCACCGCAGTACGATGCTGGACATCAAGAAGAATCTGACGGTGTCCAATATGGCTCGGAAAGGACCAATGGTGGCTATGGCAGGGAATACTACGAGGGTGGTTATGCTCCTTCCAACACAGACTACAACCAGAAGGGTAACCACTATCAACAACAAGACAGTAAGTCTTCCTTGAGCTGATGTCTATAACTTTTGAACCACACTGACACCATTCAGCCGGGTGTCAGTTTGTTGAGGAATGCAACTTTACGAGTATAATTTTAGGGTCAAAAATTAATTATTTTTCGAAAAAAAAAAAATACGTTGTCATCCTTGATTTTTTTGCCAGGTCTATGTCTCAATTATTTTACTATAAATAAACGGGGGTATTTATGGTAACATAACTGAGGCAATCGACCTGTCAAAAACTTCATGGGTGACGGGACAGTTTATTTTCGAAAAATATTAATTGCTATTGGTCCCTATTAATTTACATGTAATTTTTTTTAAATTACGTCATGTAATTCGTAAATCTTTTAAGCAAGTGTAAAGTGGCATATCGAGAAACACGTAACATGATATGACCCGTGATTTGACTGTAATATGTCAAACATATGTTATGCACAGAAATGATGCTATTTTAGTGGGTGGTCACCCATATGTTTGCATCGGATTTGACATGTTACGAACAAATGCCTGCAATATTTACGAATTATATGACGTAATTAACCTATTACCTAGGTCAATATGCAGCCCACGATCCACTCTATAGTCACCACGCTTCGGACGTTCATGTGCCGCAGTCCAAGAACCAGAATTGGCCACTGCACCAGCCTTATGATAACAGGTAATTAACCAGCTCGCATTACTTCACTGTTAGTCAAATTGGTCATGACAAAAAGCCACAATTCTTCACGCCTTTTTTTTCCAGAAATTCGGACGGTGTCGACCAGATTTCGAGTCCTGGCCATCAGGGAACATATACGGAGCATCGATACCCGGGGGAGCAGCTGCGGCCGGTTAACGAGCTAGAAATCCCGGCAGAACACGTGAGTGGTCACGGTCAAGGAGGAAGGCAAGGTGAGATTCTGGATCTGCTTCAGGCATCCTTATCGAAATTTCGTCAGACAAAGCTGAAATGTGTCGAGTTTCTTAAGATTACGGTAGTGACCAGCTTGACGTGCCCGTAATGGACCACGAAGAGAACACCGAGAAGTATTGGCCCCTGCCTGCCAATCACAATCCAGCGCTGCAGCCCAGCATCAAGAAAACTAGTCATGATTTAGATGGCTCACAAGTTTCCCAGCACCAGAAACAAGGTGATTATAAATAGTCTGTCTATAACATTTTATAACGTCGCTCACTTATTTCTACACTGGTCAATCAAAAAATTTGAATTGACTAATACCGTTTCATCGTTTAGTTTTGACAAAAACTTCCATTATTTTTCTTTTAGTTCCCGCTCATGACCCCAGCTACAACGTCGAAGGTCGGCCCAACACCGAGGTGCCCCGAGTGGCCGAGGAGGTTAAAGGTCAACCCTCACTCCCCACATCGTCCCACAGCCCAAGCGAGACCAAGATGGTGAACAAGACGGTGGTCTCGCCGCAGCACCGAGTCAGTCACGTGGAGCTGAACCTGGCCGAAGTGGAGGTGACCAAGGCCGAACGGTCGTCGGAGTCAAGCGGGGCCATCTTGGCCCTCACCCTAGGCCTGTCCATCACTGGGCTCATGTTGGTGCTGGTAGGCTGCCGGCTAAGGATGGTGCGGCGGCGCTTGCGCAGGGGGCGCTCGCCTTACGCCCACGATGCCGACTATTTAGTCAATGGGATGTACCTATAGACCTCTGAATAGTCCTTCTCATCCCAACGTTGTAGTGACTAGCTCGACCCTTACCTTAAGTTTCACGAAAATGGGGCTGTTCTGACAGGGGGTTCGGAAAGCGGTGTGGGTTCTTGGGCCGTGGGGACTTCTGGAAACTTGAAGAGAAAATCGAGGATACGTATTAATGATAGGCTGTGACGAGATTCAGGATCTGACGATCTCAAACAGCAGAGACTGGCATTTACATTTGCATTTATGTCACGGTGTTCAATTTTACTTTCAGATTCTGTACAATTTGGTGTACTGCTGTGCGTTATACATTATTTATAGACAAAATCCCGCTATGTGTAACGCTTAAATGACATGAGGACAGTTCCAGAATTTAACGTTTTCACATTGAATGGGCCGAGAAAGTGAAATTTCTCCGAAAATGGACGACCAGCGTTGTGGAGCCTGAGCTATTTTTGGAAACCATGGTCCCGTGTAGATCCAGTTTGATCTCTGAACGTTAAAGACCCTTAGGGGATGAAAATTTTCCTTCTCAGGCAAAATTCCTAGGTAGGTGACGCTGCACATCCCCTGGCGTTGGCATTTAGCCTCGTAGCAGAAATAGGCCAACGTTAAAAATCCACAAACAAACAAACGTTAATTTCAACATGTGATAATGGCAAAATTCTGGACCATGCTTTCCTATTCAATTGGCAGTGGTAAAAGTCCGAAATTTATTAGACCCAAATCATGCATATAAAATTTGTCATTTTAAATCGTATTGGCGCAAGCAATTGTAGCAATCTAACAAAAGCTGAAAACTGGCAAATTATTCCAGACCAAAGACCTATTGAATTATTATTGATAAAAAGTGTTTTTTTTTTTTTTTGGTGATATCCATGTTTAAGACGAAGGAAATTTAATTTTATGAGAAATGAAAATTGCATTTCCAAGTCGTATTTTTACACTTGTAGGGTGTTAGTACAGCAACATTCCATTTTTTTTTACCCATTCAAATACAATGCATTTTTAATAACTTACCACATCCAGGCTTCAGATCAGAACTCCCCACTCATCACATATTCCAACACTTGTAAAACACATGAATTACCTAAACTCGTAACAACGGTTCAGCTAGATAAAGGATTCATAGCTTAACAACATTTCAAACGATAAAGCATGAACGTTTACCGAATGCAGGTTTGTGAGTCAAAGTCAAGTCAAATGAGCATTAGTTTGCTTTGAAAAAATGGCTACCTTCAGCATACTCGCACATGGTCTGCACCCATAATCTTGCTTTTGAAGTAAGGCATTGTTGGTATCTTGATAATCGTTCATTTTTAATTGGTTAACCATGGTTTAATGTTGTTTCGTGGCCTTTGTGATCTGTGTTTATACAGTATGTTCGAGTTGAAGGATACTGAGCGAGCCATTGTTGGAAATATCACTGATCAATATTAGGAATTAAATATACATTTCGGTTATTTTGCATTGATTTTGGTCTCTGTAATTCCTTCATGGTACTGTTTGTTTACATTGTTAAGCCCCGTCCAGACTACGGCAAACAAAAAACCACAAACGGCTTGCCCGAAATCTGTTTGTCCAGATTAGTTTCAACAAACGGAGTGTACACACCATTGGCGAATTTGATTGGGCCAAAAAATCTGCACTAGTGCAGGCTACAAGGTGATGGCGAATTCGGCTCACCAAAAAAGTGTATACCCACGTGCACCGGGTGCATGTTTCTGCACCAGTTCCACTCGGCTCAGAAATGGTGCATACTTCGCAAAAATGGGTGCACCCTACGTGCACTCTTCGACTGGATACATCCCGTGCACCAGGTGTGCACTGGGTGTGCTCCGCTGCCACCAACAAGGGAGCTGGTGGCAGCGGTACATCCAACATGGCGGATTATAATCGTCTAGGCGTCTAGAGGTCGCATCGCGCAACACGTGTGACGTCATCGGTCTACACCCACAAGAAACTGTAACTGCACCTGGTGTGATGAGCGGAATTCGCCATAACATATAACTCTTGATCGCGTAACAAAAAGTTAGGAAATTGATAACAAAAATTTTCACCCGGACAAGGCCGGGTTTTTCCGCTAGTAACAATAATATTAGTACAATTATTACACTGATGTAAATTATTTCAAAAAATCACGAAATTGATAATTAAAAGTTAAAAATTGATGTCTTCACTCACGTGACCGCTGACCGCAAACTGGACTAAAGCTTTTGGGCTACTAGGACAAAAGAGTGCGAGAACCCCGCATGACGTTTGATGGCCAAGTGTCCATTCGTGGGCAAGATCATCCACAAGAGGATCTTGAAGCCGGTCAGTCCGAGTGCCTCCTCCACCAACTCGAAGGTGAAGCCCAACATTCCCAAAGTATGTTCTCCAAAATGGTACTGACCAGTGCCGAAAAAGCCGGACAGCAAGAGGAAACCGGAAGGATCGAGCAGAGTGGACACGTTCCTCAAGACCTGGACATAATGGTCCGCTCTGGACACTGCTGACTCCAAGCAAAGGCTGCTCGCCACGATGTCGAAATGCTTGACCAGTGGGCTGAGTGGCGCGAGAGGGGTGGACGAGGTGACATTGCACCGGACAATACCATTTAGTGGATTCACTTTGGAGTGGACACGCCTCCTCAGCACGTGGGCTTCTCTGGATGGACAAATGGATTTTTCAACATCAAACAACCAGAAATTTCATTTTCAATTTCCCTGACTTTTCCAGGTTTTTAAAAAAATTTCCCTGACCAATGACAAAGTAAAAAAAATTTACATTTTTCAAAATTCACCCTGGAAATTTTTTTTTTTTAATTTACTAAGGAGAATTTTAAAAATTACCATAATTTAAAAAAAAAAACGTTAAATTGATAAGGGGGAAAGTTTTGCATTCGAAAAAACCTAGAGAATTTTAAAAATTTGTACACGGAAAACCGACAATTTAGCTAAATTATACTCGGGGAAACGCGTTGACAATTTTGATAATTTGTATTCGGAAAACGTTGAAAATTTGGCAAATTTAGCTTAGAAAAAGTGGAAAATTGTGTGAATATGTATACATGGAAAACGTGGAAATTTTTGCAAATTTCAGCTCGGAAACATGGAGAATTTTGCTAATTTGTATACTCGAAAAACGTAGATTTTGCAAATTTGTACTAGGAAAACGTGGGAAATTTTGCAAATTTAACCTAGAAAAAGTGGAAAATTGTGTAAATTTGTACATGGAAAACGTGGAAAATTTTGCAAATCCGTACTCCGAAAATGTGGAAATATGTTCGCAAATTTCTACTCGGGAAATGGGCCCTGAGCAAACCATGTAAAAATATTAATTTTGGATCGCCATGACTGCATTGAATTTCCCTGACTTTTTAAAAATAAACCATTCTTCCCTGACTTTCCACTGACTTTTCCAGGTCGTTTTCAAGTTCCATAACTTTTCCAGGTCATTTTCAAATTCCCTGACGTTTCCAGGTCATTTTCAAGTTAATTCCCTGACTTTTCCAGGTCATTTTCAAGTTAATTCCCTGACTTTTCCAGGTCATTTTCCAATTCCCTGACTTTCCCAGACCATTTTCAAGTTCCCTGACTTTTCCAGGTCATTTTCAAATTGCCTGACTTTTCCAAATCATTTTCAAATTCCCTGACTTTTCCAGGTCATTTTCAAATTCCCTGACTTTTCCAGGTCTGGGGGAACCCTGTCGTAGTTTAAGAATTTTAATAAAAAAACATTTCAGAGAAATCTGATTTTTTAATTTAGCATTCTTCCCTATTTCCGGTCCAGCGTTTTAATAATAGATGACCAGTACCTTTTCTCCAGCCGAAATCATCGTCTGTAGCGTAGGTCCAGTGCCAAGGTCCAGCAGAGTGTTACCGTGAACAAGTTCTATTTTTAAATAATACAATTCAAAACTTGATATATTTTCTATAATTTACAGTAAAACCTGTTAAAAGTGACCACCAAGAAAAATGCTATGTTGGTCACTGTACATAGGTGGTCACTATACAAAACATGCCTGAATTAAATTAAAATAATGAACATGTTCACTGCCCTTATACAGGGTTCCCCCAGAAATTTCATTTTCCACTTCCCTGACTTTTCCAGGTTTAAAAAAATTTCCCTGACCGATGACAACGTGAAAAATTTACATTTTCCAAAACTGACACTGGAAAATATTTTTTTTTTAAAAAATTTACTTACGACAATTCTGAAAATTAACGTATAAATGTTTTAATTTTTTTTTTAAATTGCATGAACATTTTTTAAAATTTGAAAAATTTTGTATTCGGAAAGTGTTAAAAATTGTGCTCAGAAAAAGTGGGAAATTTTGCAATTTTGTCCTCGGAAAACGTGGAAAATTTTGAAAATTCGTACTCTGAAAACGAGGAAAATTTTGCAAATTTGTACTCGGAAAACGTGACAAATTTTGAAAATTTGAACTCTGAAAACGTGGGAAATTTTTAAATTTGTACTCAGAAAACGGGGAGAATTTTGCAAATTTGCACTCGGAACATGTGGAAAATTTTGCAAATTTGCACTCGGAACACGTAGAGAATGTTCCTAATTTATTACAGGAAAATGTGGAGAATTTTGCAATCTTGATCGGGAAACGCGGAAAATTTTGCAAATTCGTACCAGACTACGATAAATTTTCCTTGAATTTTTCAAATTAAGTGATTCTTCCCTGACTTTTCCAGGTTTTCCAGGTCTGGGGAAACCCTATTTATCATATTGAAAATGGCCATTTCCCTGACTTTTTCAAATTAAGTCATTCTTCCCTGACTTTTCCAGGTTTTCCACATCTGGGAAAACCCTGTCTAAAACCCTTCATATTTTATGTCTAAAATATAAAAAATACTAATTTTTAAGGAAACTTACTTTTTTCAAAAATGTAAAGATAAGAATCCAAGAAGAACCTTTCTTCGTCTTCCAAAACCGGACTTCCGGAATAAAGAGTTCGCACGAAACGGCTGGATCGTACTTTCCACAAGGGAAACAGAATTGCAGCAGTGCTTCTTCTAATCTGACGGCCATCTTGAACCTGGATAAGTAGAAAACCGATAAGTGAAACCCTCATAAATGAAAAAAGGTCATATCGTAAAATGTTGTACATTGAAAAAGTGGACAGTTTTTTTCCAATTTCTACTCAGAAAACGTTGAAAATTGTGTAAATTTGTACATGGAAAACTTGGAAAAGTTTTGCAAATTTCTACTCGGAAAATGGGCCCTGACCTAACCTTGAATAGAAGTATTAATTTTGGATCGCCATGACTGCGTTGAATTTCCCTGACTTTTTACAAATTAAGTCATTCTTCTCTGACATTTCCGGGTCATTTTCAACTTCCCTGACTTTTCCAGGTTTTCCAGGTCTGGGGGAAACCTGTACATTTTCATGTTTCTGCTCTTGGCTCAAAACCGTAATAAATACCTAAATCCCCGGGGATTTAGGCAAAAGTTAGGGTCAGGGTGCACTCGGACATCACCGAGTACGAGGGTCAAAGTTCACTGGGATTTTACACGTAATACAACAATTTAACACGTATAGTAGGCGTGTTTCACACGTACAAAACACGTAACGTTTACTGCATGCATCGTATACAGTAAAACCTGGAAAAAGTGACCACCTTTGAATGGTGACCACCTGTTTATGTTGACCACTTTTTAGCGTATTGTTTTTTTCTATAGTTTTTTCAACAATAGCATTTGTTATAACGAGGTATCAACACGGCCTGGAAATGTCTAGAAAAGTCAGGGAAAATCATGTTGTTGCACCCCAAAATTAATGCCATTAAGTAAAAAATTGGAAAAATTTCCGCGTTTTTCGAAAATTTCTTTCGGGTACGAGTTTGCAAACATTTTCCATGTTATTCCAGTATACGTTTATTTTTTTAAGGTTTTAAAAAAATTTTCTGCGTAAATTTTCAAAAATTATCATTTGTAGGCCTAAGAGTTTCGCAAAATTTGTAAATTAATCGGGGATTTTTTTTTAAAAAAAAAAAGACCTGGAAAAGTCAGGGAAGTTAGATCAACAAACGAGAAACTTGGAAAAGTGACCACCTTTGAATGGTGACCACCTGTTTATGTTGACCACTTTTTAGCGTATGGGTTTTTTCTTGGAAAAATCTGGGAACTTGACCTGCTTGAAAATGTCTGGAAAAGTCATGGAAAATCATGTTGTTGCACACTCCAAAATTAATGCTTATGTATATGGTTAGTTCAGGAGCCTTTTTAAGTAAAAATTTGGAAACATTTCCGCGTTTATCGAGTATACAAATTTTGCTAAAATTTCATTTTTTCCGGGTACAAGTTTGCAAAACACATTTTCCACGTTTTTCCAGTATACGTTTATTTTTTAAGTTTTTAAAAAAATTTCTATACGTAAATTTTCAAAATTATCATTTGTAGGCCTAAGAGTTTCGCAAAATTTGTAAATTGGTCGGGGATTTTTTTTTTAAAAAAAGACCTGGAAAAGTCAGTGAAGTTAAAGTAAAAATTTCTGTCACAAATTTAAAGAAAATATATTTTATAGATCAACAAACGAGAAACCTGGAAAAGTGACCACCTTTGAATGGTGACCACTTTTTAATGTATTGTTTTTTCTAGTGTATACATTTCCTTCATAAAAATTATTCGTGTATAGTGACCAGTGACCACGTGTCCAGTGTCCGGTGCGTGCTGTCTTTTTTTTTGCAATTTTTACATTGCCAATGTAGCTTAAAGTGACCAGATAACGGATGAGTCACGTTACATCGTATAACAGGCATTCTTTGTATGGTGACTACCTGTGTACAGTGACCAACATAGCATTTTTTTGGTGGTCACTCTTATCATGTTTTACTGTACATGCTCATTATTTTAATTAAATTCAGGCATTCTTTGTATAGTGACCACCTGTGTAAAGTGACCAACATAGCATATTTTTTTTGGTGGTCACTCTTAACAGGTTTCACTGTATTTTATATATAATTAGATAAAATCTTAAAAGATTAAAAGCACATCATTATTAATGACATTTTTATTACCTGCTTTTTAATTGAGACTATATTTCGGACAAATATAAATATAATACTAATTATATATTGTATGCATTAACAATTAATTAAAAGTTATACAAAACTGACCACTGACCGCAAACTGGACTAAAGCTTTTGAGCTAACACGACGTAACAGTGCGAGAAAGCTCTTTCAGGTTTGATGGTCAAGGGGTCATCTCGACTGGTCGACATCATCCAAAAGAGGCTCTTGAAGCCAGCCAATCCAAGTGCAAACTCCACGAACTCGTGGGTCAAGCTGACCAATGGGATAGTGTGCCCTTCCGCGTGGTATTCTTCACAGCCCAAATAGCCGGACAACAGGACGAAACCGGAAGGCCTGACCAGTACGGACACGTTCTTCAAGACCTGGATATATTTTTCTTGGGTGGTCACTGCAGACTCCAAGAAAAAGTGGCTCAAGACGATTTCGTAACGCTTGACCAGTGGCTTGAGAGGGTTAAGCGAGTGGAGGTCGCAGCATACGATGTCCACTACTTTAGAACGGACGCGACTCTCCAGGTCAGCGGTTTCTCTGGATGAAAAACAGAACGTTTTGTGAAATGTCGAAAATTTCTGAACAAAAAAAATTTCGCAAATTTCTGTACGAAAAAATTCGGCAAATTTCTGTACAAAGAAAATGTCGCAAATTTCTGAAAGAAAAATGTCGCAAATTTCTGGAAAACAATTTTTGAAAGATAAAAGTCACAAATTTCTGGAAAAAAAAAGTCGCAAATCTTAAAATCTTTATCAGAAACAAAGAAAATTTCGCAAATTTCTAAACAAAATTTAGCAAATTTCTGAAAAAAAAATTTCCCAAATTTCTGGAAAAAAATTATTTCTGAAATAAAAATTATGCAAATTTCTTGCTAAAAATTATGCAAATTTCTGAAATAAAAATTTCGCAAAAATTTCTGCGACTTTTTTAGTCGCAAATTTCTGAAAGAAAAATTTCGCAAATGTTTGTGAATTTTTCAAAATTAATTCATTATAGTTTCAGAATTTTACGACAAAAAATGTCGCAAATTTGTGACAAAAAATTCGTAAATTTCTTTAAAAAAATGTCGCAAATTTCTAAACAAAATGTCGCAAATTTCTTTAAAAAAATGTCGCAAATTTCTGAAATAAAAATTGCGCAAATTTTTGTGAATTTTTCAAAATTAATTCATTACAGTTTCAGTATTTTACGAAAATAATATTCGAAAAATTTCATTTTTTAAAAAAAATTTTGCATGAAATTGTACGACATTTCGTTATTTGTTCGAAAACTTTGAAATCTGCATTTAAATTAACAATTCAAATGACCATTTGATGACCAGTACCGTTTCTCCAGTTGACCAACGTATTCGTAAATGAATTTGATGTCCAGCGCGTAAGGGTCAGCATCCAGCCATTTTCTCAGCTCTAAACGTGATTCCTGCGCGAAATCACTGAGGGTGATTTCCTCGAAGTGACCACTGGCCGAAATCACGGTCTGCAGCGTAGGTCCAGTCCCAAGGTCAAGCAGATTGTCACCGGAAACCACTTCTGTTTAAAATACACACAGTTACACATGTTAGATTGAAAATCGAATTTTTTTGTAATTCTGTACTCGGAAAACTTTGAGAGTTTGTGCCCGGAAAACTTTGAGAGTTTGTGCTCGGGAAATTAACTTTGAGAGTTTGTGCTCGGGAAAACTTTGAGAGTTTGTGCTCGGGAAAACTTTGAGAGTTTGTGCTCGGGAAAACTTTGAGAGTTTGTGCTCGGACAACTTTGAGTTTGTACTCGGAAATTTGCAAATTTTTGTGGTTAGAAATTTGCGAAAATTTTTTTTCAGAAATTTACAAAAAAAAATTTTTCAGAAATTTGCGAACATTTTTTTTAAAGAAATTTGCAACATTTTTTTTTTCAGAAATTTGCGACATTTTTTTCCGCAGAAATTTTTTTTTCAAAAAATACTAATTTTTAAAGAAACATACTTTTTTCAAAAAATACTAATTTTTAAAGAAACATACTTTTTTTCAAAAAATACTAATTTTTAAAGAAACATACTTTTTTTCAAAAAATACTAATTTTTAAGGAAACATACTTTTTTCAAAAAATGCTAATTTTTAAGGAAACTTACTTTTTCAAAAAATACTAATTTTTAAGGAAACTTACTTTTTTCAAAAATGTAATGATAAGCATCCAAATAGAACATTTCTTCAACTTCCAAAGCCAAACTTCCGGAATTCATGATTTTCGCGTAAACTGCCGGATCGAATTTTCCACTTTCGTACATTTTTTTCACTTGATCTTTTCCCAAACTGACGGCCATTTTACAGATAAGTCGAACCTGGATAAGTGGAAATCCCATAAGTGAAAAAATAAAAACAATTCAATTAAGACCCGAACTTTTCGAATAGGTTTTCGGTCTTTTTGAAGAAGAAAAAACCGCACTGACCGCTCCTAATTAATCCTCTCCAAAGACTGACAAGTAGTGACCACTCACGTAACCCGGGGAGTTCTTAATATACACGTACATGTAGCTCTAAATGCCCCGCCCACGTCACATCACAGTGCATTGTTGTCACATTCTAAGCTGGGGTCGCGAGGTCATTTAAGCAAAAGTTAGGGTCAAGGTTCACTCGGACATCACACTATCCGCATTTTTCATCTAATATACCATTTTACACGTACTACATGTTACATGTTTACACGTTAGTACATGTATTACAAAAATTTAACACAATATAGGCGTACTCAGGATGCGTGTAAAAACGTACATGTAAATGTAGATGGTGGCGCATGCGCACTAAGCAATAAATAATGTAAAACGTGTATTCACATACATTTTACATGTCGCGTGCGTGTATTTTAGACGTATAGCAAACGTGTTTTTCACACGTAGCGTATATTTGTTTTACGTCAATGTACAGGTAAAACCTGAAAAAGTGACCACCTTTGAATGGTGACCACCTGTTTATGTTGACCACTTTTTAGTATATATTTTTTCTAGTGTACATTAATTCCTTCATAAAAATTCTCCGTATAGTGACCATAACCACCTGTCTATCGTGTACAGTGACCAGTGCGTGTTGTCTTTTTTTCAATTTTTACATTGCCAATGAACCTTAAAAAGTGACCAGATAACGGATGAGTCACGTTACATCTTGATTTTAACCCTTGGACATGTTGATTCTGTTCTTTTTTTGGGTTTTGCGGTTTTTTATTACATGTTTTACAGTCTACGTGTTAAAGTGCAGGTGGTCACTCTTAACAGGTTTTACTGCATGGTCTGATTCAGTAAAGGAAAAGCCAATTGGGGGGGGGGAAAATAAAGCCCATTTCTCGAAAACGAACTGGTTGAAAGAATAAGTGAAAAGGGTTCCACTAACATGTACCATCCAGGTGCGAGAAGTCCCGTTGTTCCTCTTCAACCTTTGAACGCCTTCAACTTTATGACCTCCATAAAAGTAGAGTGCTTTTTAAAGCCCAAGATGGCACCGTGATCCCTAGAATAAAAAAAACATGGACATTTCTATTGGTTATTGCATTCGTCCAAATACACTAAAACCTGTTAAGAGT
>JAQGBX010004893.1:0-14552 GCA_034698745.1 Megaphyllum sjaelandicum | reverse complement strand
GGCGGGACCAGCATATTTTTTGATTTTAGAGAGGATTTGATTTTACACGGGTTGATTTTAGACAAGTTCTACTGTATTCGTAATTGGAAGATTCGTAAAAACGAGATTGAGTATATCTTTTCCGTGACATTTTTTAATAAGGGTGTGTGTGGGTCCACCGAGGAATTTCCTCAAAATTTCAACACCAATTCCAACTCAACCAAGATTTAGATTTACGACTCAAGGCGTGCGCTGACCGCATTGAAATGACCAGTGATGGTTAAGGGGGAACCTCACCTTCTCATTACTTGACCAAATGGAATTTTTTTGCCCAAAATGTTCGAATAGGGGAATTTTCCCATGCTCCCCCCTCCGCCCTTCATTCCACATTTCGTTTTGCACCTTCGGCTCGTCCTAGCCTCGGGTGTTTTATGAAAAATGCGCTCTATGGGTGTGCGTGACCTCTCACCTTTAACCCCTTCTGCTTCCGGGAGGCCGAGATGACCACCTCTGGCGAGCATTCCTCCAGGGGGCGTTGGATGTGGTTCTCACGCAAAACTATACCAAATTCGTGGGCTGAATAATTGGCCTTTTTTTTAAATTTTTTAAGTTTTTTTGGTCTACCGCTGTGAAGACAAATTAGATTCGTCTTCCTTTAAAATAATAGCTTTGGATATCACATTCTTAAAGAGTTTTGAGAACAAATATACCCGAAACTTGAATTTTTTTGGTTTTGTTTTGGTCAAGATTTTGAATGTTTTTGAAGTGGTTTGTCGAGATTTTAGATATTTGAAATCGGTGGACTTTGGTGGAAAATTGGCTTTGCTTTCGGAGTATTTTTTCTTGGTTTTAAACAAATTTGTGGTTTCTGTGGATAAATGGAATGTTTGTTGTTTTTTTGCCAAAATTACATTAGAAATTAATCTTTTATGCGGAAAAATCGTAACGATTGTTTTGGGAAAGATGTATCGTTTTTTTGGAAACATTTGAAGTTTTTCTTTGAAAAATGTAACTTTTTGTTGGACAAATGATCTTCTTTGTTGAAAAAATATCACTTTTTGTTGGATAAATTTGTCTTTTTCTTGGAGAAATCTAACTTTGTGTTGGAAAATAAACTTTTTCTTGGAAAATGCGACTTTTTCTTGGAAAATGCGACTTTTTCTTGGAAAATGCAACTTTTTCTTGGAAAATGCAACTTTTTCTTGGAAAATGCAACTTTTTCTTGGAAAATGCAACTTTTTCTTGGAAAAAGTAACTTTTTTTTGGAGAAATTTTACGTTTTGTTGGGAAAATTTTACTTTTTGTTTAAAGAAATTTTACTTTTTTTTTGGAGAATTTTTACATTTTGTGGGAAAAAATTCACTTGTTGTCTGAATAATACTTTTTATTGAAAAAATTTTAATTTTTGTTTGAAAAATTTATTTTCTGCTGGAAAAATCAATTTTGGTTGGAAAGATTGACCTTTTTACTTAAAAAATTGGGACGTTTTTTTGGATAAATTTTACATTTTGTTGGAAAAATATCATTTTTTTTTGGAGAAATTGAATTTTTTTGCAGAAATGTTACTTTTTCTAGGACAAATGTAGCTTTATTTTTCTTGGATAAATTTTATTTTTTTCTTGGAGAAATTTAACATATTTATAGAAAAATTGCGACGTCGTGCTTATAAACAAATGGTATCGTTTATAAAAAAAAGTATCTTTATTTCATTTAAATTAGAAAACTGGTCCCCGGATAATCGAGTGGGCATTTTTAAGCATAAATATTGCATTATAATTCCGAAACAATCTACTTATCACTTCAACTTTTCAAAAAGCCCACATTTAGCATTTGATTCAAACTTACGGTACTTTTACAGAAAACTGAGCAAATGCTCAATTTTTATGTCAGTGAAGGTTATGCTTTTAGTTTACCTTCTCTGCCACAAGATGGCACTCCAATCGTGTAGAACCACCTTTTCACTGAGCGAACAATTAAGTTTTATCTACGAGTAAGTTTCACACATTGTCTAATTTTGAACTAAAAACTCAGCCTTTGACATTTAACCTTTATCCAAGTATTTTTTTTTTTTCGCTTAATCAGTATCTTCATTGGCGTTATTTGGGTCATTCGGGATTGTTCGTTTTGTTCGGGTCTTCGAGGTTAAACTTGACTTCAATACTTTCGAAGATACGGTCCTTTGAATTTCACTTTTTTTAATATAAAAGAAATTTTTTTTTTGGGAGGGGGTTTATTTTAAATAAAGTATCCCCTTTTAAAAAGCGGACCGTGCAAAAGCCTAAAATGTAGGACAACGATAGGGGTATGGTACCTCTCGATTGTTTGTTGTTTGTTTTGTTTTTTGAAAAAAATTTAAGAAAAAAAAATTATTTTAAATTAAAAAAAAAATGGGTGCTTGCTCTGCACCCATGGGCGTACAATGAGAGAGATTGCTTCGTTTAATGAGCCGAAATTAATCCGTGCAAAGTTATTTTGATAAGACTCGAATTCCCAGGCGAGATGTTGACCCATTATTCCGCCAGATTGTTTGTTGTTATTGTTGTTGTTTCTCTATTGTTTTCTCGGCTTTTTTGTTGATATTTTGAGCTTAAGCTTCAAAGTCGATGTGATTTTTCCCATGATGCTGCTTCGCCTTGCATCTTGTAAAATGTTGTCACATTGTGTGGCTTTTTTTTTACTGAATTTTGAAGAATATTTCATCCTGAATTAGGGCTCGTTTTGTTACCAATATTTTAATGAAAATTGGATAAAAGTTTGCTGCAATTCGATGAAAGTTTGCTAAATGTTTTTAATGATGAATATTTGCTGAAAAAGTTAATAAAAGTTTGATGAAATTCGATGAAAGTTTGTAATTTTGATGAATGTTCGATTTAAGTTGGATGAAAGTTTGCTGAAATTTTATGATATTTAGTTGAAATTGTAACGAAAGTTTGCTGAAAATTTTTAAAAAGTTTGCTAAAATTGTTAGAAATGTTTGCTGAAAATTAGGGCTCGTTTTACTTTTTGTTGCCCATATTTTGATGAAAGTTGGATAAAAGTTTGCTGAAAATTGAATAAAATTTTTCTAAAATTTGGAATGAAAGTTTGCTAAAAGTTTTTGATGATGAATATTTTTGCTGAAAAAGTTGATAAACGTTTGCTTTGCTGAAAAAATCGACATGTAAAATTATCGGAAAATATCATAATTTCACATGTAAAATTTTCATTGCTTTAAATTTTGATGAAAGTTGGCTGAAAATGCAAAATTATCGAACAAATAAATAAATTTACATGCAAAATAGATACAGTAAAACCTGGAAAAAAAACCACCTTTGAATGGTGACCACCTGTTTATGTTGACTAGTTTTTAATGCATTGTTTTTTCTAGTGTACATTTCCTTCATAAAAATTCTCCGTAAGGTGACCATGACCACCTGTCTATTGTGCACAGTGACCAGTGCGTGTTGTCTTTTTTGCAATTTTTACATTGCAAATGTACCTTAAAAAGTGACCAGATAACGGATGAGTCACGTTACATCTTACTTTAACCCTTGGACATGATGAATTTGTACTTTTTTGGTTTTGTGGTTTTTTACTACATGTTTTACAGTCTACATGTATAAGTGCAGCGTACATGTTCATTATTTTAATTCAGGCATTCTTTGTATAATGACCACCTGTGTACAGTGACCAACATCGAATTTTTTTGTGGTCACTCTTAACAGGTTATACTGTAACTTAAAAATCGATTGATTTTTTGAAAATTGATCCAATTTCTTAAAAATTACCCCCTTCCTTTCCCGACCCCTAGCGGTGACCCTTTTCAAAACAACTTCAAAAATGTAGGCTACCGAAACTAATCATTCAAATTTTTACCAAAATTTCCTTAGAAAAGATTAAAAAAAGTTTCAATTTTCGTAACTGCGTGAATCTTCCTTGATATTTCTTCCGCAAAACGTTCAATTTTTCGTAAAGTTTTTTTTTAATATCAAAATTAGGGCTAATATTTGTGTTTTATCGTAAGAAACTTGTGGTTGGTTTTTTTGGGGGTAAGTTCCACGCTCTAATTCCCATGGCCTCCGCCATACCCCTTAGGGGCAGCACCGTCTCCTATTTGGAGCATCCTCTTTTCTTAGTCGTGATTTAACCCATTCAACTTTTTTTTGCAAAAACTTTCACCTTTTTTGTACATTTTTTTTTAACTCAAATTTCGTTAACTTTTTAACTCAATTTTTTCTTCTTTTTTTCTAAAATTACGGTAATTTGGACGTGAAAATTGAAGATGTAAATGTGGGACGAAAATTAAACAATCGAATCATGAAAAGAGGCCCAATTTTACCTAATTTAATTATGTGGCGTGAAATTGATGACATTAGGGGTACTCATGCATGCGATTTACGAATGGTACTTTTCTCAGTAGGCTACTCGAACGATTAATTTATACGAACATTAATTGGTACGAATGTGAAAATTTCGAGTGCGTTTTCAAACCTAATTGAGTTTGTCGATATTCTGCGAACTTGTCACACGACAGCCAAAATCGCCATTCGTAAAGCGTCTGCGTGAGTACCCCTTATTGTTGTAAACTTAGGATTACCCCAAAAACGAGCAATTCGTATTTATGAACATTCAGTTAAATTTACGAGCATATTGGACGTACTCTTGTCTCAGACAGCATCTTCAAAAATCGTACTTTGGCATTAAAGTACGATCAAAGTACGATTCGTAAAACTGCTGTCTGAGTAACCCTGACGTTTCGTCTTCTAGTCTTCTAGTCGTTACTTCTAGTCGTTTCGTCTTCTATCAAATATATTTGGGGAACTCAGACAGCATCTTCGAAAATAGAACTTTGGCATTTTTTACTTGTAGCAAAAGTACTAATTGTCCGGGGGATGCCGGACAATTGGAAACGTCGTTAGGATGCCGGATAATTTGAAACGTCCAGGGTTTTCCGGACAATTGAAAGCGTCCGGGGATTGCCGAACAATTCGAAATGTCCGGGGGATGCCGGACAATTGGAAAAGTCCGGGCGATGCCGGACAATTGGAAAGTCCGGGGGTTGCTGGACAATTGGAAACGTCCAGGGATGCCGGACAATTGGAAACGTCCGGAGGGTTACCGGATAATTGGAAAGTCCGGGGGTTGCCGGACAATTTTAAACATCCGGGGGTTGCCGGACAATTGGAAACGTCCGGGGGATGCCGGACAATTGGAAACGTCTGTGGGTTGCCGGACAATTGGAAACGTCCGGAGGATGCCGAACAATTGGAAACGTCAGGGAGTTGCCGGAAAATTGGAAATGCCCGGGGTTGCCGGACAATTGGAAACGTCCGGGGATGCCGGACAAATATAAACGTCCGGGGATGCCGGACAATTGGAAACGTCCGGGAATGCCGGACAATTGGAAACGTCTGGGGAATGCCGGGCGATGCCGGACAATTGGAAACGTCAGGGCGATGCCGGACAATTGGAAACGTCTGGGCGATGCCTGACAATTGGAAACGTCTGCGGGATGCCGGGAAATTGGAAACGTCCGGGGTTGCCGGACAATTGGAAACGTACGTGAGATGCCGGACGAATATAAACGTCCAGGGATGCTGGACAATTAGAAACGCCCGGGGGTTGCCGGACAATTGGAAACGCCTGGGGATGCCGGATAATTGGAAACGACGGTCCGGGCGATGCCGGACAATTGGAAACGTCTGGGGGTTGCCGGGCAACTGGAAACGACCGGGGGATGCTGGACAAATATAAACGGCCAATAATGCCGGACAATTGGAAACGTCCGGGCGAAGCCGGACAATTGAAATTTGTCAAAATTTTCAATTACTATTTTTTCTTTGCGTTTATCGCAAATAGTAAAGGTAACGAATTGTTAATTAATTTTTTATTGGATTATAAACAGAATCGATCAACTCAACATTCGTTTTTTTTGTCGTTGTTGAAATTGTTCGTAAAAAATTATCAAAAAACTTGAAATTAACAAGTTAATTTGATCAAGCTATTCGACTAGTTTAGTAATCACGATTTAAAACAAATTAAAAGAAAAATGTCTCCGAGGTCAATTTATAAATGGGTTTCAAATTAATTGGTGAGAAAAAATTTAATTGATTTTTCGGATGACCTTATCGTTAAATTCGATTTAAGATAAGATGTCATCTTATTACTTCAATTAACTTTTTTTAAGGAATTAATTTGTTGAATTTTGGCTCCTTGTTTAGTATAATAATGGTTTTTTTATATTTGTTTAATAGCTTGATTTTGTTAAAGAATTAAATGTATGAAATTATAAAAAAAATTAAATGCTTAAAATTTTTATAAAAGTAATAATAGAGAAAATACTAAACAATAAAATAAAATATTAAAATTAAAATTATTTTAATAATTTCAATTTTTTTTTTATTTTATTAAATTGAAAAATTGAAGAATATTTTTTTTAAATTTTTTATTATAGTTACTCTAACGTAATGAATTATTTTAATAATTTCAATATTTTCTTTTATTTTTTAGTATTTTCTCTATCATAAATTTTATTAAAATTTTTAATATTTAATTTTTTTTTTAATTTCATATATTTTTATTTAATAAAATCCATTATTTGATAGAATTATCTGATTGAAAAAATTTAACATCAACTAAATATTTAATATCACGAACTATAAATTTAATTACAACTAGAAACTATCATTTATTATTTAAAATATATATATATATGTATTTTATATTTAACATCAAATGAATATATAATATAAATATATATGTATATCTTTATTTTTTAAATATTAAATGATAGTTTCTGGTGGTAAATATTAAATTTATAGTTCGTAATATTAATATTAAATATTCATTTGATCTTAAATTTTTTTTCATAAATTTTTTCGGACTAGATTTTAGACTAGATAAAAATTTTATACCCAAGAAATCTGAAAAATGGTAGAAATTTCTTAAAATAAATACTAGCTATTAAAAAATTGATAAAATTTATTTCCAAAAGCACAATTTTTCTACGAAAAAAAAATGTCAGGTTAAACGATGCAATTTAGCTTAAATATTTTAAAAATATAATTAAATTTTCTTAGAATTTTTTTATTTAATTATATTAAAGCGCCACCTGGCGGTTGTGTTGTTGAATTAAACTTGAACTAGTGGCGTAAGTCTCATTTATCAAGTCTCATTTTTTTACCTTAAAAAGCTAAACTATTTGACCACTCATTTTTTCCAGCCATAAAAAATATGGCGAACGTGATGACCTCTGGTCATTTTTGGGTTTTATTAAATGGTTTAACACTCCATTCCCCCTGACGCCATTTAATATCGCAATTAGTTATATAACGAAAAAAAATTCTAAATGCCAATTATACCAAATTGGACCCCACACGGTGTCCGAGGTCAAAGGTCAACGCTGTCCTGCTGTTTCAGCCATTTGTTAATCATGCGTATGCTACTTCCTTAACAATAGACGATTACTGGCATTCGAGTAGCACACTGTCTTGATTCGTTAAGAGTAAAGACAGTGCGTTTCTAGAGATTCTAGCTTAAGAAAACAGTCCGGACAGTGTTCTTAATGAACTACATTATTGCAATGAATCTTGAAGACAGTTTGTTCTCAGATAACAGTCCCTTTAGAACGCTACTTTTTTGCACACATCAGTGAAGACAGTACGAATCCTGATATTCTGAAGATTACATTCAAGACAGTGTTATAACAGCGAAGTAAGCTGTCCAAACGATTAGTGTTTTGAAGTTTAACTTTAGGCACTTACATCTAAGCCCTTGATTGTCTTGACATTAATAAAGACAGTGCATTTTCTGATAATCAGAAAAAACAACATGCCGGACAGTTCTGTCTGCACTTAGTATTTCCGGGTAATCCAAAGAAAACATTGCAGACAGTTAAAACTCATTAACTCGCGTGAAACGGACTTAATTTTTAGGCCCTTGATTGTCTTAAAATTAATAAAGACAGTGCATTTTCGAATAAACAGAAAAAAAACATGCCAGACAGTTCTGTTTGCACTTAGTATTTCAGGTTAATCTAAAGAAAACATTGCAGATAGTTACATCTCATATACTCGCTTGGAACGGTTTACTTTTTAGGCTCTTAATTGTCTTGAAATTAATGAAGACAGTGCATTTCCTGATAATCAGAAAAAACAACATGCCAGACAGTTCTGTTTGCACCCAGTATTTCAGGGTAATCTAAAGAAAACATTGCAGACAGTTACATTTCATATACTCGCTTGGAACGGTTTACTTTTTAGGCCCTCAATTGTTTTGACATTAATAAAGACATGTGTATTTCCTGATAATCAGAAAAAAAACATGCCGGACAGTTCTGTTTGCACTTAGTATTTCAGGGTAATCTAAAGAAAACATTGCAGACAGTTACATCTCATATACTCGCTTGGAACGGATTTAAGTTTTAGGCTCTTATTTGTCTTGAATTAATGAAGTGCATTTCCGGTTAATCAGAAAAAAACATCAATGCCAGACAGTTCTGTTTGCACTAAGCACTTAGTATTTCAGGGTAATCTAAAGAAAACATTGCAGACAGTTACACACTGGTCGTGTGGGTGGGTGGTCGTGTTTGTGGGGATGGGCCATTCCAAAAGACGTTTGTGTGTGGTTTAGGGGCCGCTCAAAAATAACGTGCATGTGGTTTAGGGGATATTCTTAAAAAAAACTTCAAAATCCGTAAGCATTCTAAGAAATAATTTTTTAGAGATTCACTTTTAATACAGACATGAAATATGTTTATCATAGTACAAAACTTATACATGTATGTAAAAAACATGAGACATTTTGGCCACACAAGGAAAGGCCAAATCTCGGCTCCAAGGATTGTCAACCAGTTGTATATCTGTGTTGTCCAGCCACTCCATTCCATTAAAGTTTTCCCATACACAATTTCTTTTAGACTGGTCCAGGGCCATTACGCTAAATGGATCGCCCATGTATGCCAGCCTTTAGATTAATTAAACAGCAAAGAAACACGACCAAACCACGTCTTGTATGGTAAAACAACGTTTCGGCAACCATGTGCCTAATTTCTTCAAGTTTATTCTGTTAACACACAAAAAACGTTATTTGTTTAATTGTTATTTCCAACCACTTGATGCTGGTAATGTATATTAAAGCCTTTAGATTAATATTTCTGTTACTATTTTCTGCACTTATTAAATTCTCATAAATTTGCCCAGACCCTGCTCGGTTCTGTCTGCTTCAATGGCTGCATTATGCCTGCATTATTGCTAGAAAGTCTTGTCAATTTCGGCAAATCAAAATTATCCAATATTAGCCAAATTGCCAAAAATGTGCTAAATTTGTGTAAAATTTGTAGATGCAAAAAATGGTCAATAATCAGCAAAATTTTCGAAAATTGCTCAGATAGCTTCCTTAATTCGTGAATTGATACAAAATTAGACAGTTCGGCATTACATATATGACTAATGATTAACGAGTACTGGTCTTAATAGTTTAGATGAGCCACTCAGCATATGTGTATGTATTTTTGCTATAAATTGACTCTTAAAACAACCTTCGTAGTTCACTTAACATTTTAATTTATTACTACGAACTTGTTGTTCAAGTTATGTTTCAATCGCACTTTCATGTGGCATGCAGCAAAACATCTCAAATATATTCAAGCTTCTTTCCACCCTTGAAATAAGGTTGAAACAGATCAGGTCATATCTTTTGTCCCACAGGCTATCTTTGATGCCTTTGGACTGTTCATTGGTCAGACAATGCTTGAAGAGCCATTCCAGTCTAGGGTGGCGATTATCTAGAATCATCCTTGCGATTTCTTCGGCTCGCAGCTCACAGTATCGCACTATGTGACTTTCCTCTAAAAGCTCCAGCAGCAATCTTACAAAACGAAAGTTATTTCCGTCGCATTTGCGTTTTTCGAAGAGGGCCATGTCGATGTTGAAAATGACGATTCTTTCCCACTGGGACGTCCAACCATCCCACAAGCTAGTGTATCGAACGTAATCTTCACAACAATTGACGGAGAAAACACCCCAGTAAGGGAATAAAGAGTTTCCTGCTTGAGAATTCGGGGTGGTCAAACCTTTATACGTGGCCAAAAACTCTTTCAAAAAGTATCGCAAGGTGTCGACATAGTCACCATCCATCCGGCGATAACAGGATAATTCGCCAACTTCGAAAATTAGGCTCCCCATATTTAAGTACCTTCGCTCTTCAGGCATTCTTTGGAATAATTCCATAAGTTTGTCCAGATAGGGCCACTCGAAAAGTGAAACCAGAAAAGGCAACGAGTCGAGCAGCGCCTCTTGCAGTGGCACGTTGTCCGGGTAACAGGAAAGTAAGAAAAGGTACAAACCCCGAAGAGTGTCTCTGTGAAACTTCAGATCACCAGCATTAATTTTATTCACGAGTTTCATCAGATTCTGTAACTTTTCTTTGGCATTCCAGAAATGCCTCGCTGCAAGTTCATTGCCATTGAGTACTGCAAACTCGAAATTGCTGAAATTTTGCTGTTCACTTGCTGCCATGAACAGATAATGTTCCAGACTGCTCGTTAGACTCATCCAGTCTGCTTCATCAAGATTTTTATAGCGGCCCTTGAAACTGTCTTGGAGACAGAAGGTGCGCGACAGCTTGTAGCGCATCAACTTTGGCAACTCTTCAACGCTTAGATCCAAAAGCGCCTCCGCAGACCGCTTGAAGTCCACCGTGCCCCACGATGTCAACCGGATGCACTTATGGATGCTGCTGATGGAGGTGCTGGTAAGGTACTTCGAGAAAGTTTCATTAGCATACCGGATTCGGCGGAAAATGGGTTTTACCATTCTGATCAGCGCCTTTTTACACACTATGGGAATCTCCAGCTCCTGTATCTTACTTTCGACCACTTCCACTTCTGTTTCTTCCCACTGAGAGTATGCTTGTCTTTGTAAGTTCTTTGGGATGTTGCATTGGATAAGTTTAGTCACCACTTCCACCATGGAGGTTCTCTGAAGGTTGAACGATGGCGTCAAATTCATGGCTGAAATGAAAAATAAAAGGTCAGTCAAACGAGCTTGCTGTTATAATGTAGGTTTTAGAGACTTTTTGAAGTTTCGATGATTGGGAATGTCGTTATGTTTCCATTTTATGTAACCTATTTTAAAAGATAAAATTTTGCCACAAAGTAAATATTTACCATTTACTAATGTAAATTGCAACATGAGTTAATTTTTTGAAATAATAGCTATAAATATACTGAGTGCTATCTAGGGTCTTGGGGCAGCAATGGCCATTCGTTAGTCGATTGATCAATTCTTGGTCATTAGTCATGGCTCTTCCAATCGATGATTGATTTGTCAAAATGTAGACTAATGAGACGAATATTTATCAACCTTTAGTCGTATATGCTGCGACGAACTGTCTAATTTCGTATTTACTTACGAAACTGGGAAACTAATTTTTTACAAATTGTTCGTCATTTTTTCCTAAAAAATTTTCCAACGTTTACAACAATTTTCTGACAATTTCTAAACTTCCATCTAATTCATTGCCATAAAACTGCTGAATTTGACATCTGTAATTAACTTCAATTCGTGTCTACTAGTTTTGGTATCTCATTTCAATGTTATAAATCCTCAGTGCCTTTTTTGAGAACTTTTTTTTCCAGTTTTAAAGTTACAGTACTTTATTGAAAGATATTCAATAGAAGAAAAAAATACTCAATCGAGCCAAGAACTTTGACGAATAATAAGTGGAAAAATATTAAAATTTGTACTCAGGAACCTTTTACAATTGACTAAAATGTTCTCCTGATTATCACGATGAAAAATTAAATATTCATTTCATTCACAATTAATTACTCTTTTCAGAGAAAACTGAAAATTAGAAATTTCCAAACCTCGAAAAAAAAACATGCAAAGAACGAAACTATCGAGTTGCAACGAGTGTTTTGTATACTTTCGTAAAGGTTTATGCCGGATTACCCCTATCGAAAAGCTTGAAACAGGAGAAAAATACTCATAAAAGTCAACATTTATGATATAAAATGAAAAACTTACCGAAAACAAGAAGATACGGATAGAAGTGAAGGATAAGCGTCAAAATGCAGCACTTCTTTTGGTAAAGTTGTGACTTCCGGAAGTTCCAGTTAGAAGTTGTCCAGAAAACGTCAAGAAAACGAACTAGATTAGGCTAATTACCCTTTGTGACATCTGACCAACTGCGTCTGACCCCTGGCTAGTTTGGCAGTATTTCTGGCATTATCCTCCCCAGTCCCCTTGATTGGTAATGACCTGATTAGGGGTAAAGTTCAACCCCTCGGCTTGAGCTTAAATCAGGACAAAAGGAGAAGACGAGAATAATTTTTACTAAGATAAGGTGTTTTTTTTCCGATTTTACAGTTTAGAACCTCCTAAGTTGACCACCTCCGTATGTTGACCAAATTTTCATACAGTAACACTGATTGGTCACCATGCACGTTAATTTATGGGAGATGGACCTCCATATGTTGACTATTTTGTTTCCGCCCTTGGGTGGTCTACTTACGGAGGTTCTACTGTATCAATTATCAGCGCTTCAGACCTCATCACTGACCGTTACTGTAAACAAAAGCACTCTTTAATGTGTGATTTGGATGTTTTTGGAAAAAAATGTATCTCAAGTTTTTAAATAAATTCGTCAGGGAATGGCCTGCACCCGGTCGCCAAGGGTAGGAAAGGGGGCCCAAAAACGTTTTTTTTTAATGTATTTTTGATGTTTAAGCGATAATTCCATATTTTCCACACGTTGATGAAGATACTTTTTAAGAGCTTTTACCGTTGACATCTTTTCAATGTCTTGAATTTTACAAACAAAAAGTATTCTTATATATTTAAAAAAAAACACCATCTATAGCGATCGATTCATGCAAAATTTTAATCCTTTCTGGATTGACTGAAATGCCATCATGACCATCACTATCAATAATTAAGTTTGAATTTTATTCAAAATCAAATTTCTTAGAAATTTTCAAACTTAACTGATTGAAAATTAGGTTGTTCACGTTTTTTTCGCGATTGCTTAAAGTCTTGTGCACGAGTACCTCTGTCGGATAACTTAAAATAGGACAAATAAGTCAACATTTATGATATAAAATGAAAAACTTACCCAAAGCTAGAAGATACGGACAGAAGTGAAGGATGAGCATCAAAATTCAGTACTTCTTTTGGCAAAGTTATGACTTCTGGAAGTTCCAGCTAGAAGTTGTTCAGCGGTTCTGCAGAGGGTCAAGGGAATGAACTGAATTTGGCTAATTGCCCTTCGTGACGTACTGACCCCTGGCTTAGGGACATTTCTGGTATTTTCTACCCATTGATTGTCAACGACGCAATTAGGGGTAATGGTCAACCCCTTGGCTTGAGAAGAGAATGATTTGTACTAAAAAAATGGTATTTTCGATTGTGAATGAAATCAAAATTCAATTTCTTAATTTATTATAATAACAAATTCGTTGATTTCACCAAACCTTTTCATTTACTCAAACTTTGAAAATGGCAATGACAATGAAATGTTTCACAATATAGGGCAAGGGAAAACCTTAAGGCTCTATATCTTTTGTTTTCTTTAATTTTTTCCGAAAATTCCAAAACAAAATTTGACATGTTTTTTAATTTCTTTAAATGTTTTTCTGATATTTTTTTATTTTCTCAAAATTTCCCATGTTATTTATGTTTTTAACATGTTCTTTTCTCAGACATTTAAAAATGTTACATGTTTTTTATGTTTTTTTCCTGTTATTTTTGTATACTTCTTCCAGAACTTCCCAAAACAAAATTTTACATGTTTTTTAAGTTCTTCGCATTTTTTTGTTATGTTTTTTAAAAAAAGCTTTTTTTATTTTCATAAAAAATATCAAAACAAAATTTCACATGTCATTTACGTTTTTTTTACGTGTTCTTTTTTCGTTATTTTGCCCCTTGGTTTTTTTTTACATTTTTTCCAAAAATTCTAAAGCAACAGTTTACATGTTTTTTCTTTCGTCATTTTTAAAATAATTATAAAACTTTTTAATTTTCTTCAAAAAAAAATGCAGGAAAATTAACGAAAAATATGGAAAAAAAACATTTGAAAAATCTAAAAAACAAGTTTAAAAATGACGTAAAAAAACGTAGAAAACAAGAAAAACATGAAAGCTTTCGTGTTAGGATTCTTTAAAAGAACATGTAAAATTTTATTTTGGAATTAACAAAAGGAAACATCTTCAATTGGAATGTTTGAAAAATATGACAAAAAGCAAAGTCCTTATAAATTTTTTTGAAAATTACGAAAAAAAACAACATAAAAAACATGCAAGATGTTGTTTTGGAATATTTTGAAAAATAATAAAAGCAAAGACATTATGGTTTGTTTAGAAATATTGAAAAAAAAAAAAAAAACGTAAAATTTTGTTTTGGAATTTTTTTTAAAAAAATGAAAAACGACAAAAAATTTACAATTTTCATACAGTATATTTATTGAAAAAATTTGAAAACATATAACTCCCTGAAAAATCATGACAAAAATTTTTACCATAATATTGAAACAAAAATGTTAGTGGCTCTTTAAAAACTGGGAAATTTTGTAAATTGTAACTTTTGGCTCTTCCG
>JAQGBX010004892.1:0-14553 GCA_034698745.1 Megaphyllum sjaelandicum | reverse complement strand
TAACATATAATTGTTTTTACCCGGCAAAACTGTGTACAAAGAAGCAGCTGTTTACTGTTTGTTCACTCGACCAAAAATAAATCAGTTAACTCTAAAGAGTGTCATAATTTCAAATACCAACATCATAACCCACACAAACAGGATATTAAAAAAAAACTTGCAAATTATTCAAAAACGTTTTACATTTGCCATAAAATTCACCATTTAAACCGATTTAATTTCCCTGATTTTCCCAGTATTTAAAATAATTGCCCTGACCAATGTCAATGTGAAAAAATTACAGATTTTGCGAAATCGACAAAGGAAAATATTTTTCAAAATTGACTAATGACAATTTCGAAAATTAACACACAAAAACATGGATTTTTTTTTTAATTTGTACTTTTAAAACCTAGACAATTTTGGGTTTTTTGTACAAGGAAAATGTGAAAATGGATCATGACTGCGTTGAATTTTCCTCACTTTTCCAAAAAATAAGCCATGCTTTCTAACTATTCAAGACATTTTCAAGTCATAAAGTTGACAATTTTATGTCAAAACTTTCATTATTTCAAAGCGAAAATGCTACAATGCCAAGTTTAAAATATCCTAATTTCAAGTTAAAAGTTCGCCAATCAAAAACAGGAATAGTATGTCTTAAATCTGAAATTTTACTTACAAAAAATGAATAATTAGAAAAATTAGAAAAATTAGAAAAGGAATGAATTGATGTGAAAAAGTTAATTTTCATATTGAACATTTTTAAAAAAAAAAATTAAAAAAAAACTGGCAATAAGTTCATATAAAAAACGACAGAAAAAATTAGTAAAAAATTGAAAATTTTAAATCAGATAAAAATACTGACAAATTTTAATTGAAAAATTATTCGATACAAAAAAATTACGAAAATTTACGCGCAAAAACTTTATTACTTAAAATTGACCATCGCTGGACTCTGCATGTTAGCCCGTGCAAGAGAACCTGTCGTTAAATTTCGGTTACTTTTATGAAAGATCGGGATGTTTCTGTTCTGCTCGGCTGCTCTTCGTTTCGCTTCGTCTGCTGTTTCGGTGAGGCTCGGGATTGCTCGGGTACACGCGGTTTTCTTCAATAAAAACTAGACGAACATTTCAAATTGATTCGAGAAACTTGTTAAATAAAAATGTGCAGTTTTTGCATTTAAACTGGCAGGTGTTTGTATGAAATTTAGCATCTTCTTGATTAAATATTTGTACACATTTTTATTTGAATTGGTCGACTTTTGTAGGAAAATTGACAGTTTTCAAATAACAATTTGTAGTCTTTGCATTTCATTTGGAAGATATTGATGACAATGATGACTAAGTCGCAAATGATGTAGGAGCTTTCTCCTAAAAATGGGCTTGACCCACCTACCATATGGCATTTAGTTGCTGACTGTAGGGTACTGAGTTGAATTGAATTGAATTGAATTGAATATTTGTTTAAAATTTAACATTTTCTTGACTAAATATCTGTACACTTTTTAATTTAAATTGACAGATTTTTTAAAGATAATAGACAGTTTTTTAAATATTTTTTTTTCAATGGGCAATTTTTTTACGAAAATAGGCAATTTGCTAATTAAAAAGTGGTACTCTTTTAATTTATAGTGAAAAGTATCAGATATTTGAATAAGCAGGTTTTTTAATTAAAAAAATTTATTTCCAAAAAATTGCCAATTTTGACTAGCAAATTTTTGTATAAAAATTGTTTTTTTTTAATTACAATTTGTAGTTTTTAACAAATTTTTAACAAATTTTTAACAAATAGTTTTTTTTTCTATTTAAATTGACAGATTTTTTTAAAAATTTTGACATTTTTTTGATTAAAAATTGCTAAGTTTTTGAATTTACATAAGCAGATTTTTGAAATTTAATTGGTAAGTTTTTTATTACAAATTATATTAAAATTAGCAGTTTTATTTTCTAAAATTAACAGAATAACTTTAACTATTTTTCTAAGAAATATTTAGAAAAATTAAGATAATATGAAAAAAAAAATATTGAACTGTAAAAAAAAACTGAAAAATGGATGCTTCCAAAATTCATTTTTAGCAACATTGTCAAAAAAATGTAACTTTCCTAGCAAATATTTTTGTTTTTGTTTCTCAAAATATGTTCTGTACATACGTAAGTCATTTAATGTTTGCCTTGCGAATCATTAAGTGGTGATGGCAAACAGGAAATAACTTATGAACTTATGTATGAAGGTCTTTGTCAAAATTAAGTCATGACTCTTGACCTTTCAACACGAGAGTAATTGTATTGGAATTTTAAGTTTGTTTGAGATTTGATTGCTTAGAATTGAGACGAAGCATTGCAATTTTATTTAGTAAAGTGACAATTTTAAATCCAACCATCTACCAATTTCAATTTTAAAAAAACTACAAACAGGTAATAAAAAACTGCAAATTTTCCTAAAAAAATAGCCGTCTAAAAATAAAAAACCCTGCAAATTTTAATTAAGTAAAACTGCTGAGTGTTATAGAAAAAACATGCCAATTCATATTTGCAGTTCTTTGAGCTACAAAATTTCAATAAAAAAAACTGCTAATTCATATTTGCAGTTCTTTGAACTACAAAATTTTAATAAAAAACATGCCAATACAAATTTAAAAATCTGCAAAGGTAAATTCCTAAAAATACTAATGTTTTATCAACAAACTGACAAATTTCCTAAAAAATCTGCTAATTTAAGTTCAATAAATCACAAGATTTTAGTAACAGAAATGGCAGTTTTCAATTAAAAAAATTATTAATTTTCATTAGTAAAACTGCAAATGTTCATTAAAAAATAGACAATTGACCACTGACCTTTATTTACTTCTTTTGCCAGCGTTGTATGTTTTAATTGGTTGTCCAATCGGCACTGTTCGGCTTGTCTCAGTAAAATCTCCACTACTCTGTCATTTCCGGAAAGCATCCGGGTCTGTTCGGCCTGTTTTCGAAACATCTCTGCTGCTCGGTCAGTCCAGTCATCCATTCGGTTGAGCTCGTTCTCGGTTCGGTTCTGCTCGGTATTTCTTCCGAACATCATGTTTTTTATTTTTCTAAACAAAATACATTAAATTAAACATTTTTAAAAATAATTTTCTAAAAATTCACAAGTTTTTTAAATGTAGCGATAGTTGTTTTAATTTTTTTTTAAACAGGATATTAAAAAAAACTTGCAAATTATTCAAAAACGTTTCACATTTGCCATAAAATTCACAATCTAAAACGATTTAATTTCCCTGATTTTCCTAGTATTTAAAATAATTGATCTGACCAATGGCAATGTGAAAAAATTACAGATTTTGCGAAATCGACAATGGAAAATATTTTCCAAAATTGACTAATGACAATTTCGAAAATTTACACAGAAAAACAAGGACATTTTTTTTAATTTGTACTCTGAAAACCTAGACAATTTTGGGTGTTTTGTACAAGGAAAATGTGAAAATGGATCATGACTGCGTTGAATTTTCCTCACTTTTCCAAAATAAGCCATGCTTCCTAACTTCTTTAAGACATTTTCAAGTCATAAAGTTGACAATTGTAAGTCAAAACTTTCATAATTTCAAGGCGAAAATTTTACAATGCCAAGTTTAAAATATACTAATTTCAAGTTAAAAGTTCGACAATCAAAATCAGGAATAACATGTCTTAAATCTAAATTTTAATTACCAAAAATTGATAATTTTTTTGTTATACAGATGACAATGTGAAATCAGAAAAGGAATGAATTGATGTAAAAAGTTAACAATTTTCATATTGAACATTTATTGAAAAAAAAAATTAAAAAAAAAACTGGCAATAAGTTTATGGAAAAAAAAGGTCAGAAAAATGTATTGAAAAATTGAGAATTTTTAATTAGATAAAAATACCGACAAATTTTAATTGAAAAATTATTCTATAAAGAAAATTTACGAAAATTTACGCGCAAAAACTTTATTACTTAATATTGACCATCGCTGGACTCTGCATGTTAGCCCGTGCAAGAGAACCTGTCGTCGAATTTCGGTTACTCTTGTGAAAGATCGGGATGTTTCTGTTCTGCTCGGCTGCTCTTCGTCTCGCTTCGTCTGTTGTTCGGTGAGGCACGGGATTGCTCGGGTACACTCGGTTTTCTTCAATTAAAACTTGACGAACATTTCAAATTGATTCAAGAAACTTGTTAAATAAGATTGTGCAGTTTTTGCATTTAAACTGGCAGGTGTTTGTATGAATTTTGGCATTTTAAAAAACCCTAACACGACCATAGGACGTTTTTTATTTAAAACGTCGTTTCGCCACCATGTGGCATTCTTCAAGTTTTCTAACAAAGAATTAAAATACAAATTAATTAAGAATTAAAAATACAAATTTACATAAGCTCATAAGAAGTTAAAGGTAGGACACAGTAAACATATTAACAAGAACGTATGCACACACACCAAAAACTGCAAAATACGTAAGAGAAAACAGCATGTGTAAGGGAACAAGGGCGAAAAATGCAAAAAGCCGTTTCACTAATATGTTACGAAAATTTGACTAAATTTAAAGTAAAATGCATAAGGATAACAAACGTGATAACAAATAGTATTTTCTTTCCCTGGATTCCGGATTACATATTAGTTTTACATGTCTTTATAAAGCAAACCATCGTTCCCCAAGTGGGAAACAAGTCTAGTGTCCATCCCATCCAAAACGAAATGACAGGATGGCCCTAAAGGCGTCACAAGGGCACTTCAATTAGTCAAAAACAAAAAAACACGAAAATACCGAAAAAATCCGCCAAATTTTTAAAAAGGAAAAAACAAAAAATTGAAAAAAAGGCGCCATCGAGCGCTTCAATTAGTGAAAAAAAACGAAAAAACGAAAAATACGCTAAATTTTGATAAGGTAAAAATCAAAAAGATTGGAAAAATCGAAAAAATCAAGAATTTTTTTTTAAAATTCGAAAAAAATCGAAAATTCAAAAAGCGGCGGAAATAATCCTAAAAATACGCCGGAATCAAGAGAAAAGAATAACTATAGAACTATTGCAGGCTTATGTGCCTGTTTGGAAGGATTCCTTCTTGCTGCTGAAACTTCTGGGACTGGGGCATCTGTTGTTGAGTTGACAGTCGTAATGTTGGCTGTCGTCCTGGTGACAGATGCTGTCCTTCGGTTTCTTCGATTGGTCACAGTCCTGGTAGTGGTAGTCCTTGTGTCCAAGTCTTATTTAGTACTATTGGTGGTAAAGTCCTAGTGTTTATCCTTTTGGTTGGTTGCCTTTTGTTATCCGGTATTGCAGTTCCCATGGTCCTGGTGGTGGTACTCCAAATGGAGTTTCTCCTTGGTCCTGGTACTGCATTGTCCGCGTTCCTGTTGGTCTGTTCTCTGGAAGGATTATTACAAGATCTGGAAGTGGATGCATCAGATGGTGGCTACCAATCTTAGGCAGTTTGGGCATTCGTGGGGATTCCTCTCATGCTGTTGTTTCCTGGTGCAGCTAATAGGTTGGTCCCAGGAATTTGCCGGTTGTCCCCCGGTACGAGTTGCATCTGATGAGTTGTCCTGATGGCTGCAGTAGTTAGCTGTACACGCTGGTTGAACGGTGCATTGTGAGGCAAATAAATCTTCATTCCATCCTTTTATTTATTGTGCAATATATGATCTCAGAATCGTTCCAATGTCCCTTGCCCAAATTATGGCTTTGCGATTATGCAGAATTAAGAAGTTCTCCTTAAGGGAGAGGCCTTTAAAACCATCATCAGAAGCCAAAACGTTTGGTTTTACCAAGTTGAAGGTATGGCCCGGATTTGCCATCGGATGCGCTACCATAGAGTTCTTAGTAACCTCTAGTAGTTTGTGCTGGCTCTTGTGCTCCTGCATTCTTATCTTTAACTTCATCAGTTTGACCGATGTAAACGTTGTTGCACTGGTCGCATTTCGCTAGATATACAACGTTGCTTCGTTCCATCACAGGTGTTAAGTCCTTTTTGGCTGGTAGTAAGGATACGGCGGTCTTAATGCATCTTGGAGCAATTCAGATAGGTGTATCCCGTGTCATCTGCTGAACAGTACCGAACCAGCACCGTTCATATGGAAGGCCGACCCAGACTTTGGGTTCCTTGTTGGCTGTAGATGTCAGGGTCAATGGAGCGGTAATTCTCTGTTGTATTTTTTGTAATACTTTGTAGCATAGCGATCTTGGGTAGTTGTTTCTTTAAAGAGTGTCAATTGTTTTTACACTAAAGTTTCTCTGTGGGCGGCATCAGAAGTAAGCTCCACAGCCTGTTTAATGAGTGCATCAATAACATTCAATTTTATTCGATAAGGATGGCAGGAGTGGTAGTCCAAGTACCTTCTGCAGTTGGTAAGCTTTCGGTAAATCTCAGAAGAGAGGATGCTATCAGTCTTGACAACTCATACATTGAGGAAGGGTAAGCTGTTATTTTATTTCTCTTCCACCATAAACCGTAGGCGTGGATGATACTCTTCTAGTTTTGATTTCAGGTCCTTTATGTGATCCTGATGGATGACTGTAAAGATGTCGTCCATGTATCGTCTGTAAAGCAGGGTGTGGGAGTCAATTTCTGTTTGACAACTTTTCTCTAGATCCTCCATTACGAGGTTCGCAATGACCGAGGAAATGAGGGAACCTATCGCCATTCCAAAGGTTTGGCGATAGGTACTGCCATTAAATGCAAAAAGTATGCTGTTTAAGCATAAGCGCAGACCGATCATAAACTCTGACTTAGAGATATCACCCACCGTGTTGATCAACTTAATCGCATCTCAATGCTTGTCAATGACCGACTCAACCTTCTTAATTAGTATATTGGTGTAAAGCGCTGTTACATTAAAAGACACCAGACGATGGTTTTCTAAAATACTCATACCCCATATCAGATGAGAAAATTCAGCTCTATTTTATATGTGCGTCGGTGTCCTACCCACAATGCTAGATAAGATTTTTGCGTAAAATTTAGACAAAGCATACGAAGGAGCTCCGATAAACGACACCACTAGTCGCATCGGCAGGCCATGCTTATGGGTTTTGGGCATTCCATACAGCTTGGGGAGAATGTTCACCTTGGATGATAACTTTTTAAGTCTGGTCTGAAATCCATCCATTCTCCTGCCATCGTTTGGTCAGCCAATAACAGCCGATTCTCAGGCAGCTAGGAGGTGCTTTGTCCCGGTGATCTTCGTATATGTGCTGGTATCCTGTAACATTGTTTCCATTTTTACAATGTATTCTCGTCGATCAATAGCAATAATGATGTTTAATTTATCAGCTTTTAGGTAAGAAATTTTTCTCGTGTCTTTTATTAACTTCTGGAATTGGGAGACGTCCCATCCAGCGAGTTTAAAACTACAACAGAGAATCACCGCTTTATCGACCCCGGCATCTACAGCCACCGAAGAACCTAAAGTCTGGGTAAGCCTTCCATATAACCGGCGCTGGTTACACGGGATACACCATATCTGAATTGCATAAAGATGCAATTAAACCATCTTATCCTTACTACCAGCCAAGAAGGACTTAACACTGCTGATGAAACGAAGCATTGCTGTATATTAAACAAAAATGTGACCAGTGTGACAACGTTTACATTAGTTAACTCGGATAAAGTTGAAGATACAAATGCAGAAGCACAAGAGCCAGCACAAACTACTGGAAGTTACTAAGAACTCTATAATAGCGCATTTGATGGCAAATCCGGGCTATACTTTTAACTTGGTAAAACCGAAAGTTTTAGCTACTGATGATGGTTTTTTAAGGCCTTTCCCTTAGGGAGAACTTTTGATTCTGCATAACCACGAAGCCATAAATTGGGCAAGAGACATCAGAACGATTCCGAGATTATATGTTGCACGATTAATGAAGGATGGAATAAAGATTCCTTTGCCTCACAATGCACTGTTTAACCAGCTAGTACACCAAACTACTTCAGCCATTAGGACAACTCATCAGACGCAACTCATACCGGGGGACAACTGGCAAATTCCTGGGACCAACCTATCGGCTGCACCAGGAAACAACAGCATGACCCAGGAGAAAATCGGCTATAGTAAACTTAAGTATTTTTGAAGTAACTTTTGTTGACAGTAGTAAAGTATTACTAATGTTCAATAACTGTAGTATTACTACATTATAACTTCATTTAACTTATTACTTTAGTTTTACTTAAAATTACTTAGGTTTACTGCAGTTTTACTGCATACTTTTACTACAGTTTACCATAGTTTACTGTAAGCTTTTTTCTCTTGGGGAGAGGAATCCCCACAAATGCCCCAACTGCCAACTGTCTAATGCCATCAGACGCACATACTTCAAGATCTAGTAATAATTCTTACAGGAGGCAGACCAACAGGAACACTAACAATGCAGTACCAGGACCAAGAAGGAACTTCACTTGGAGTACCACCACCAGGACCATGGGAACTGCTATTCTGGATACCAGAAGGTGACTAACCAAAAGGATGAACCCTAGGACAAGGGACGACCTTATTACCAATGGTACCAACCATGACTTGGACACAAGGACTTCCGCTACCAGGACTGTGACCAATCGAAGAAACTGAAGGACAGCATCTCCCACGTAGCAAAATGACCAAAAAATGATGTCAGTCATTGACGTCATTAAAAAAGGCTAAAAAAGATGACTCAAAAATGACGTCATTATGATCGCAAGAATGCGGAAAAATGACGTCATCTAGAACGAAAAAAATGACGTCTTTTTTGACTAATAAAAGACGTCATTTTTAACAAAAAAAATGACGTCCTTTTTTAGTTCGAAAAAAGACGCCCTTTTTTGGTCATTTTTCAGACCTAAAACGAACGTCAATAATCAAACAATCAAAAAATTTAGAAAATTATGTTATTTATCATTATAATCATTATTTATCCTCCAATCCTAGTTGTAATTGACATACAATGACCGAATTAATTTGGAAATAAATTGTTGTAACTTACCCAGATTCGATCCTGCAACCTACCATCTGTGGAGACATCACGCTATCCAGACTTGCAACTTGAAAGGGTCTTAAGACACCATTAATATGTGCCAAAACCAAAAAAATTACGCCATTTTAGGCTGTTATTTTAGTGGTCATTTTTAGGCGAAAAATGATCAAAAATGACGTCATTTTTTATGTTTTGGGTGGTCATTTCTTGGGTGAAAAATGACCAAAAAATGACGTCATTTTTTCCCAGGTTTTAGGTGGTCATTTCTTGGGCGAAAAAATGACCAAAAAATGACGTCATTTTTAGCCAGGTTTTAGGTGGTCCTTTCTTGGGCGAAAACTGACCAAAAAATGACGTCATTTTTTCGTAATTGACGTCATTTTTGAAAAATGACCATAAATTGACCAAAAAATGACGTCATTTTGTTGGCTTTTTGCTACGTGGGCTGTCACTAGGACAACAGCCAACATTACGACTGTCAACTCAACAATGGATGCCTTAGTCCCAGAAGTTTCCGCAGCAAGAAGGAATCCTTCCAGACAGGCACGGAAGCCTGCAATAGTTCTGTAGCTATTCTTTTCTCTTGATTCCGGCGTATTTCTAGGATTATTTCCGCCGCTTTTCGAATTTTCGAATTTTTTCGAATTTGAGAAAAAAAATTCTTGATTTTTTTCGATTTTTACCTTATCAAAATTTGACAGATTTTTCGTTTTTTCGTTTTCGTTTTTCGTTTTTTTCACTAATTGAAGCGCCCTTGTGACGCCCTTTTTTCAATTTTTCGTTTTTTCCTTTTTTAAAATGTGGCGGATTTTTTTGGTGTTTTCGTTTTTCATTAATTGAAGCGCTTTTGTGACGCCTTTAGGGCCATCCTGTCATTTCGTTTTGGATGGGATGGACACTAGACTTGTTCCCTATGTTGGGAACGATGGTTTGCTTTATAATTACATGCAAAACTAATATGTAGTCCAGAATCCAGGGAAAGAAGGTACTATTAGTTATCACGTTTGTTTTGCTTATACATTTTAATTTAAATTTAGTCAAATTTTCGTAACTTTTTAGTGTAACGGCCTTTTGCATTTTTCGCTCTAGTCCCCTCACACATGCCGTTTTATCTTACGTATTTCGCATTTTTTGGTGTGTGTGTGTGTGCATACGTTCTCGTTATGATTTTAACTGTGTCCTACCTTTAACCTCTTATGAGTGTATGTAAATTTGTAAAATTTTTATTTGTATTTTTAATTCTTTGTTAGATAACTTGAAGAATGCAATATGGTGGCGAAACGTCGTTTTAAATAAAAGACGTTGTATGGTCGTGTCAGGCTTTTTGAATTTATTTTCCGACCACTTGATGGCCTGCAATGTTTATTAATTTGGCATCTTCTTGAATAAATATTTGTACACATTTTAATTTTAATTGGTCGACTTGTATGAAAATTGACAGTTTTTAATTAACAATGGCAGGTTTTTTCAATTAAAAATTTTTAGTTAAAAAAAATTGCTCATTTTAACTGGCAAGTTTTTGTATAAAAATTGGGTTTTTTTAAATTAAAATTTGTAGTTTTTAACATAAACAAATTTTTGAATAAAAACTTGCAATTTTTTTTATTGACAGATTTTTGTATGAATTTTGACATTTTCTTGATTAAAAATTGGTAAGTTTTTGAATTTACATGAGCAGATTTTTCAATTTTAATTGGTAAGTTTTTTTTATTGAAAATTATATGAAAATTAGCAGTTTTATTTTCTAAAATTACTAGAATATAACTTTAACTATTTTTCTAGGAAATATTTGAAAAAAATTGAGTTAATTAAAAAAAAATATTTGAAAAATATGGAACTGTAAAAAAAACCTGAAAAATGGATGTTTCCAAAATTCATTTTACTAGCGCAAATATTTTTGTTGTAGTTTCTAAAAATATGTTCTGTACATAAGTAAGTCATTTTCTGTTTGCCTTTCTAATCATTAAGTGGTGATGGCGAACAGAAAATAACTTATGAACGTATGTATGAAGGTCTTTGCCAATTCTGGGTCATGACTCTTGACCTTTCAACACGAGAGTAATTGTATTGGGATTTTAAGTTTGTTTGAGATTCGATTGCCCAGAATTTTGGGACGAGGCATTGCAATTTTATTTAATAAACTGACAATTTCCAATTCAAGCATCTACCAATTTAAATTTTTAAAAATTAAAAATAGTTAGTGAAAAAACTGCCTATTTTCCTAAAAAAAATTGGCCGATTGAAAATAAAAAAACTTAAAAATATAAAAACCTGCCAATTAATATTTACAATTCTTTGACCTACACAATTTTAATAAAAAAACCTCCTAATTCAAATTAAATCTGCTAACATAAATTCCTAAAATTTCCTAAAAAATCTGCCAATTTAAATTCAATAAATTACAAATTTTCAGTAACAGAACGGGCAGTTTTCAATTAAAAAAATTATCAATTTTTACTCATAAAACTGAAAATGTTCATTAAAAAAATAGACAAGTGACCACTGACCTCCATTTACTTCTTTTGCACGCGTTGTACGTTTCAATCGGTTGTCCAATCGGATCTGCTCGGCTTGTCTCAGTAAAATCTCCACTACTCTGTCATTTCCGGAAAGCATCCGGGTCTGTTCGGCCTGTTTTAGAAACATATCTGCTTCTCGGTCAGTCCAGTCATCCATTCGGTTGAGCTCGTTCTCGGTTCGGTTCTGCTCGACATCAGTTTGACAAGTCTCGGTTACATTCGGCATAAAGTCGTCCGCTTTTCGGTAAAGCTCGGTATTTTTTCGAAACATCATGTTTTTTATTTTTCTAAACAAAATAAATTAAATTAAACATTTTCAAAAAAAAAATTTCTAAAAGTTCTAAAGTTTTTCAAATGTAGCGATTGCTGTTTTAATTTTTTTCTTCAAACAGGATATTAAAAAAAAAAACTTGCAAATTATTCAAAAACGTTTCACATTTGCTATAAAATTCACCATTTAAAACGATTAAATTTCCCTGATTTTTCGAGTAAATAAAATAATTTCCCTGACCAATGTCAATGTGAAAAATTTACATATTTTGCGAAATCGACAATGGAAAATTTTTCCAAACTTGGCTGACTAATGACAATTTTGAAATTTAACACACAAAAACATGGATTTTTGTTAAATTTGTACTTTAAAAACCTAGAGAATTTTGGGTGTTTTGTACAAGGAAAATATGGAATTTTTGCAAATTTGTGCAAGGGAAATGGGCCTTGAGTTAGCCATGCATGTAGAAGTATTAATTTTGGATCTTCAGGACTAAGTTGAATTCCCCTTACTTTTCTAAAATAAGCCATGCTTCCCTAACTTCTTTAAGACATTTTTAAGTTTCCGAACTTTTCCAGGTCTGGAAGAACCATGCGTTTTTTTACTTTTGTTTTCCAAATTTTTAAAAATTGTAATAATGTTAAATGTTAAAAAACTGGAAGGTTAAAAAAAATTCAAAAGTCACCAACAATTTTACGAACTTATCTATTATTTCCTACGTTCGCAAAATTTAAAAACATACGTGAAAAAAATTAAAAAAAAAAATTAACGTCTTTTAGATATGCTCACAAATTTTCGAAAAACGTCAATTTCGAAAAAAAAGTGAAATTTTTGTTCAAAAGTTTGGAACATTTTTAATATGTCTATAATTTGACCAATGTTCATTAGTGGTCGACCCTCGCAGCATTGGATTGTAAATTCTGCAACATTTCCAAAGATTGCATCATTTTTTAAAAAGTTTTCAATTTTAACAAGCTTCCGTAAATTTTATTTAAGCATGTGTCAAATTCTGGAAAATGTCGCAATTTTCGTTACATTTTCAGCCACTTAAAACTGGTTTCTGTCGTGCGATGGTCATGTTGGCAACTTAAAAATAAATTCCCCGAAAATTCAAGAAGCTAGACCTGCAACTCTTAGAACATAGGGCAATTTTCATTTTCAGAAATTATTAAAATTGAGGCTAAAAACTTTAAATTTTTAACTTTTAGAAGGTGAGGTCATCAAACTGCGTAATTGCGTCAGAAATTGAACCACGAAATTTAGCTAATTTGCGTTGCCTGTTTGAATGTTCTCGTACCCCGCGTCCTTTAACCCCCCAAAAAATAGCTAAGAAGAGCAATTTTAATCTGAAATTTAGGCAATAAAACATGCTTACTTACCAAATTTATTAGAGCTGGAGAAGAAAAGGACCACACTGGGCAAAAGTGAAACAAAGAATGAAGAAAACGGTCGAAATGTCCAGGTCATGGGTCACTACCCTTCAACGCGTGAGAAGTTGCGTTCGGATTTTCAGTTTCTCGGCGTTTCTTGCCAAACTCACGCTCTTGCCCAAATATATTGCGAATAACACGTGAGTTCGGCAAGTTAGTTTCTTTTTTCTTGATGGCTTTAGTCAAGATTTTTTGTTTTCTTGGTTTTAACGATTTAGTTAAAAACCTGGAAATTTTGATGAAAAAATTGTGAATTTAGATTTCAAATAAATAAAAAGTTTAATTTCAAATCATCGAAAATGTAATTAAAACCTTTGGAAATTTATTTTTAAAAAGGTTGATTCAAAAAATAATAATTATTTAATTCAATTAATTAAAAATTTCAAACTAAAAATTTGACAAGTTAAATTTAAAAGTGACTTATTTAATTAAAATCTGAAAACTTCGATTCAACTATCAATTAAAAATTTTTTATTTCAATAAATGAAAACTTAAATATCAATCTTTAAAAATTTAATGGCAATGCATTCTGACAAAAGTTTATTAAAATAAATTCAATTTAAACAATAATAATAAATTTAATTCAATATATTCCAATAATAATAATAAACTTAATTCAATTAAATAAAGAATTTTAAACCTACAAATTGGAAAATTTTAATTTAATTAAGTGAATAATTTAATTAGAAACGAAAAATTTTGAATTAACTATCGTTTTCTAATTTCTTATTTATATAAATGAAAACTTTAATTTAAATCTTTAAACATTTGATAGCAATGCTATCTAAATGTTGATTTAAATAAATTTTAATTTAAATAATTATAATAATAATAATAATAATAATAATAATAATAAATTTAATTCCATTAATTAAAAAATTTTAAACTAAAAATGTGTATATTTTAATCTAAATAAGTAAATAATTTAAAAAAAAACTTACAATTTAAAAAATCAACTTAGAATTTCTATTCAAATAACCGGAAATTCTAAGCTAACAACTCTTAAATCAAATAAATGTAAATTTTAATTTTAATATTGGAAAATTACATCTGAATAAATGATTCAAATGAAATCAATTCAAATGCAAATAATTTATAAATTTGAAAACAAAAATCTGAAATTTTTTTATTAAATGAAGTTAATATGTTGAATTAAATAACTGAAATTTTTTATTTAAATAATTAATAGTTTTAAACCCAATAAACCGTTAAATAACTTAAATTTTAAATAAAACCAGATAATTTTGAAACAAAAAATTGATAATTTTAAATCAAACATACAATTTAAGTCCAGAACATAGAATGTGCCAACATTTTTATTAGTTCATAACTTACTTCGCAATACAGTAGAACCTCCGTAAGTTGACCACCCAAGGGCGGAAATAAAATGGTCAACATAGGGAGGTGGTCAACA
>JAQGBX010004891.1:0-14558 GCA_034698745.1 Megaphyllum sjaelandicum | reverse complement strand
TATGATCAACAATTTAGCAGGTTTGAGGTCGCATTTTTTGCAGCCCACAATGCTTTGGTGTCATGCAGTGCAGCCTATGTGTGTACGGAGTAAATCGCGGAGAAAAAAAATTCTGGAACATTGTGCTACGTGCAAAACAATTGGAAAAAGACTTTATTATCCTAATTAGGCATCGCCCTACAACGTTCTAATTTACATTTTTAACGTATCTGCAGCGGTTTCTGAACAATCTGAAAAAATCCACAGACCTAGCACATGTATGACCTTGTACGTGACATTCAAGGTCACAGGGGATATGGTTTCCCGATAGCTCATGAAGAACTCTTAAAATACTTGAAAGAATTATCTTCGTATCTGTTACCGTTTTGAAGATAACATTTTTTTACTCTGAGACGTGACTTTAGGAATCACCCTGTATATATGGCTTACAAATTCTTCGGATGATAAATATATCGGTGCCTGGAGAACCTTTCTTACTCTGCAATGAGACTGGTAAAAGCTTGATAAAAGTTTAAATAAAAGTCCTTTCCGAAACACTTTAAAAACGTTGCGAAATATTTGCTACAACAACATTTAATTTTGTAAATGTTATATTAGCTTGACGACATAGGCCTACTATGAACGTGACATGACATCATGTGATATGTAATTCCAGTTTCGGCGCTTAACCTATTTTTATACTACACTGTATTGCTTTTGGAGAAATGTCAATTCACAGTGTAGACTATATGTCTCGTGTACCGAGATACAGCATGTCATTCATGCAATATGTTACTTCAGATATTAACAGATCTTAATATTTTTCCTTATTTCAAATTTGCACTGACAACTAAAAGTTTAGAAGGTCGCACAGCAATCTTTTCGATTACAAGCTATGCATCAAAATATGAGACACGCTAAATAAGATTCTCGCCTAAAGGAAGACCGTGGTTTCGATTTGATAAACAAAGCCTTTATAATACGCTGCATCAACGTACACGCCTACTTTGCTTTTAAGCGAACAATGAAAGCGCACATATAAAATCCATTAGCTTTTTACTGGGAACAAATCAGACTTGACAGCATTTTCATAAAAGCTCTATCTGTCGATCCTCTATTCATACGACGAAGATATACATGCAGTTCCAAAAAATTCCTTGTGTGGCATTACAAAATGCGGGAATATATCTATTTTAATACCGTGCATCAATACTTGCATAAGGCACTCAACGACAAAATTGGTTCAGCTTTAATAAGTATGAAAGGATAAATAACAAATATCAAAATAAAATTGAAGAAATGATTCATCACGAGCGTCAAGCTTTAAACAAGGCTTTGATTTGACAGATAAAATTGAAAACAACTATAGGCCTACTGTCGACATCAGCAGTACTTTGATGGTTTAAAATTAATGCTTACGCGTCATGAAGGGCTTTCAGCTTGGGGTCATTCATAAAGATACGCCACAAAGAAGGGAAATGAGCTAGGTTCATAAATGATAATTTAAAAACTAAATTTTCAGATTATTTTTTCGACAATATCATTGATCGACATACATCATTATATCATTATCACATACACGTATAGGCCTACTGTATATCCATACATATTCAAAAAATAATTTGGTAGTTATCGGGGGTGGCGGGGGGGGGAGGATGTTTTACCCGTTGAAAAACGATATCCAGCTGTAAGCATAATGAAAGATACCTAATAGGGCTCCGAGGAAAAAATCCTTAACATCAAGTGATGTGCATCACTTGTAAATCTTTAATTTTAGTTGCTTACAGTATTAATTCATGCTACATGTTTGACTTTTAATCACTCCAAAATTATACATTTCGGTCTCAAACTCACGCAAAAAGGTTTCCCTTTCTCTTTAGTGCTACAAATTGCAGAATTTATCAATCTTTTTATCAATTTTTGATTTAGAAAAAAAGAAAAAAAAAGAAATAATTCACAGTCATAATACTAAAAAACTCACACTGCCTAAAGGTGTCCGACATGAGCGACTGATGCTGCCTCTCTTTAGGCAGACTTTTCTCACCCTTTTGAGAGGCTGGCACTGGGGCATTAACAATAACATTAACATTATTAGAGTTATACTAACTAACATGTACATCATGATCCATCTCAAACCGCGGAATACCGCGATAACTATATATGTCAGAAGGGGCTGAGTCCCCTTAGCACATTATCTCTCTCTCTCTTAATGAAAGATATCTATATAGCCTACCTACGAGTAAATGCACTGTAGGGCATGTACTGTATATATGCTAAAGAAATGTGATTAAAATAATTTCGAAATCCGTTTAGATTGAGACAACTTGTTTTATTATGTACTTGAAAAAATATAGCTTTAGAGAATTTTTATACGGTAGACCTACTGCATTTCATAATTAGCATAGGCCTACATTTTAAAATACACTGGAAAAAAGTATGGGAGAAGTTTTAGGTTAAATAATATACATAGGCTGTACCTATATTTGCACAATACATTCAGCCTATCGTACAAGCCGTTCACATGTATGCTACATGTACTCAATGCCACCGGAAAAACAAAATACGCATACCTATAAGTTACAATGTAATTCGTATATTGCCCAGCTCTTTATTCCAACTTATACTGAACATCCACATGAACACTATGCGGCACATTTGTATATAGTTAATGCATAGATGCAAAGTAGCAATAGGTCAGCAGAAGTTTACATTGCAATAAAAACTTCCATCTCTTGAATAACAGGAATGCTACGCATGCTTAAAATGTATTGTTATTGCATACATTTCTTACATCAACTGAAGGCTCAAAGACGAGTCTTCATAGATAAGGTTTGTTCAATACGACCTTAAAAGTTCAAAGAAGATATGGACATGTGGAATGCTATAAATACACTCCTTGAACAATGTGCAAAGTATTCCAGACTGCATCCAAGGATGGCGATATCAAATATATGGGCACTAGCATGGTTTTATGATGCAGTTTATTTGCAGGTCTAGCAAGGCATCGGTTGCTAGGTGAAGCTTTCTAAAATGGCATTCAAGTAATATATTATATTGGTCTTAAAAATGGAAAGGAATTGCAGAAATGAATATTGAAGTGCAATAGTAAATTCCTCGCTCAATGCTTATAGAAATGAAACGTGCAAACATGTTTTCCCAGAGCAGTGCCTTGAGTCTAATGCAATATTGATGCGCATAAAGGTCTAGACCACTAAATCCTGCTCAACACATCAACTTGTTATAGGCCTACACTCAAAAATTGCACACTTGGCAATGCACTCAAAAACTTTTGAGAATTGTGCTTTTAAACTTTGAAAAATAGTGTGAAATTAATGCAGCACTCTGCAAGTAGCAAATCAGTTAGCAGTCAACGGGTCAATGATATAGTTGGTGCAAGATTGCAAGGGCAATCAGTGACCATACAGTGTACAGCACCCATGGAGGCAGGGGAACCTGTCCTAATAGAGGATAGCAGATCAGTGGATAGGCAGCCCAAAAGGCTGGCCTTAGAGAAACAATGGGCAACGCAGGGCACCAGTTCCATTGGAACGCCTGATGTTGGCCAGTATGGGGTGCCCCAGCCTGGACAGACAGGGATAGACTAGGCAATGTACAGATAAACACATAATGGAGGCAGCCATAGGCTTTCCAAAAATTCGCAGTGCGAAGGAAGTCCAAGACGGATGGGAAAGGAACTACACTCAGTACCAAGGAGGGCCGAAAGGGTGAAGGGTCTTGAGAAATTAAGGTACGCACCAAAAGCGGTGCGGCACAAGGCAGCGCGTAACGGCAGCAGGAGACAGAATGTGGATGACCGTCAATGACACAAGGCAGGTAGTGCAGACTGGTGTGGCATTACCGGAAACCAAGTGGTTCTGAGTGAGGCGGGTGTAGCCGATAAGGAGGCGGGATATAGGATAACGTTCCCCCTACGAAAGAGAGGGGAGGGGCGCCCAAGTGGGCTGATCGACGGGTGCAGGCAGTGAAGCTTGTTGTGTGCCGAGGCAGACCAGAGCTCCTGCCAGCGACCAGTCAATGATTGTCAATGTGAAAGCTTATTTACAAACAAGATATGCAAAATGATGTAGCCTAAGTATTTTAGTGGAATTAATACCACTAAAGAGTAAAAAGATTAGCACTCACCTATGTATATGGAAGTTGGAAAGATAGTAGGAGAATGTCACCAGTGATATCAAACTGAAGACCACGGCACAAACAATCCATCTTCTGATATTTAGTAAATTGACAGAGCGCAGATACTGCAGCAACGTGGCGGAACAACATGGTTGTCGACGGTGACGGAGTGACGGTGGATGGTGGTGGTGGTTGGGGACCACCGTAAGTTCCAAGTCTCCGTCTGGCATGCCTTTAGCAATAGGTTAGCCACTCTCTCGTATATTTGGAGATATTTGTCACAAACAAGTTCCTAGTTCTAATGAAATCTGCCGGGGAGATATCCTTCACTACTTTCATTAGAAAACGATAATGTCGCTCATGAACAGGTTGATCCTTCTTGGCAATTAACACCGAGTTACACGCATCATTTCTTCGACGTTGCGGTCAAATGTATATATATAGTTAGGTCCCTCGTAATCAGAACGCTGGGAATGAAGAGGGGAATTTTTTAGCGAATAGTAAAATAAATCATCAATAATAAAATTAAATAAAGGGCGGGGAAGAACTGAACTATAAAAAGCAGCCAAACTTCCTTTCTTCAAAGAGAAGTACTGTCCAGGATATTTTTTTTTTCCGAATAATTTAGAATGGTCGGATCACCCCATTTTCTCCTAGGAAACCTTGGGAGAAGTAGACTTAAAAAACTAATTTCAGCCGTAGTTGGACAGTCTTATGTTGTTCTTGTTTAGCACACAGCAACCCATTCGTTTAGACTTTGGGCACGATTGAACCTACGCGATAATCCAACGCTGCTTTCCCGGCGTTTTTTTTTTGCCGTGTAGACTCAACTCGATGAGCCATTCAGAAATGCTATTGTTTTCCAATGAACTTTGTGAAATGTGGCACGGCTGCGTCGAAATAAGATTAGATGTTTTTCTATCGATCATTAAACTGGGAAGACGACGATTTTATCACAGATGAACGACGAGGCAATTTGAAATTTGAAAGGTTGAGAATTTTTAATCGTAATGGCCTTTTACACTCGCTGAATTACGAAGAAAAACGCTATCAACGAATAGCTAGCTGGATGTTTTAAGACGCAGCATTTCTGTAATCAGCCAATTGTTCGTATCCACCGATGCTCGTTTAAATCTGTAAAGAAATAGAACTATTATCAAATATGAATCATCAAAATTTGTATCTTGTTCGCGTCTCAGATTTCATTGATATTAGGTAAAACATGTTCAGAGTTAGGGCCAATTTTCTGATCGTCAACATCTATGGTATGTAGTACTGTAGGTTATTCAAAAACTAAACGAGGACAAACCGCAAAGGATTGAAGAGAACGCACGCAGATGTTCTTTTTGTTGGTGCGCGCGGTATAGAATTTATGCAGCAGACACGATTGTAAAACCTATACACACAGTATAAGTTCGTGCTTATACTGTGCTATAAAGTATACTCACTCGACGCTTTCGTGCGGCGATTTTTATCCGCGCTCGCAGCGACGTACAGCGGCCGGGAAGCTAAACACGCGTGATATAGCACATTGCCATGTGCCAGCGCCACAGCACAGCTTGAATTGTTGCAGGGCTTTCGTGCACTGTGGTTTTTTTATTATTATTATTAAAGCCTTAATTCAGATATCTAAAAATCGTTTTATTTAAATAATTTCAATCCATAATGTCACAGGTGGCCACTATTTACATAATTCAAGTCAATGTAAGCAGCAGTTTCATGTTAGGATGCTCCATCATACATACAATATGATGCTTGGTATCTTCAAAATTGTTTTGATAAGTGCTACACCGATTTTTAATTTTTATAAAGGAGTAAAGGACTGGTAAAATCAACTTCCTACAATACTACATTTTTATGAGGAAAATTTTATTCTGCCATGTTTCCTAACCAAACTAATTGTTGCAAATTCTCCAAAACAGTTTCCATCTTCGAAAATAGGAGGTTGTACTCCTTCATCCCATCACAATAACTCAAATTACTGAAAACTGTCAATTAGTATGGGATATCATTCCTTAAAAATGCCTTCAATAAATCAATGTTAAATGACTTTAGACAGGAATATGAGTTCTGATATATAACATTCTAAAAACAAATCAGTCCCTCATGATTTTGGTTTAATTACTGGAACTTCACATGAGGTAATTTCAATATATACATGTAGGATCATGATCAAGCAAGGCTGCCAGGGTGGTAAAACGCTCTAACTCAAGATCCAGGAGACCTAGTTATTTACATGTATATACTGCAGTTGTGATAGTCATAATTTATTCATTATTAATCCAGATAATGTGGTTCAACTAAATATACTGCAGGCACCCTATCTTTTCAGAGGCGCATCCATGTAGTCCAGACTCCCTCGCCTCAACTCATTCAAAAAAGATCGCCAAATGAGTAAAATGACAACTGATAAAACACCAACGAATTTATAAATTAAAAATTGTAGAGTTAGCTACCAGTCTCTAAATGACTGCTTTTCTTCAGCTAGTACTGTAATCAATTTAATTTGAATTATTTTCAGTTTGATATAAATATTTCAATTAAAACAAGAAAGTGCAAGAAAAGTAGCGCATTGACATTCATCTTCCCAATCCTCCCAATTAACTCAGGATCTTGGGATCGGCAATTATAGCGAATTACTTCACTGTAAGTGGCTGTGCGGATTATGCGAAACCATGAAAAACCAGTGTAGAAAACCAACACAGGAATCGAATCCATCTATACCGAATGCAAGGTGCGAACGCTAACCACCCGTGTGCAGTCAGCTAAACAACATTATTTAGCTGAAAGCCACTTGATTAAACGTTATATTTTATTATTATAACCAACAAGTTTACAGGTTAAAACATATTTCAAGTTAAAAGATCCATTTATTTATCGTTATCACTATAGCGATAATCATTCCACACAGCATTCTGCTATTCCTTCCAATTTTCAAACTGTCAAGCACGTGACGTTAGATTGGTTATCTCCTTTCCAACGGAGGGCTCCAAAGCGAGCCAATCAGCAACGGGTGCGATCATAGTAGGCCTACTTTTATTTAGCTTCCCGGCCGCCGTAATACGTCACAGCGCTGCTGTCGTTTTTTTTGCCGCATTAACATCAAAGTGCCGACACGAAGTGAGAATACTGGTATATTCGTATACTATGCTATATATGATTATTTTTTATTCAAAACAAATGAATGAACGAAGTTTTCTTTACGTTGGTTCGCCAATATTTAGTTTTCGAAAACAATGCACTATACATCTGTACAAACAATTAAGGTAGCGTTTTTTAATTTGTTGGTTTTTGAGTACATGTACTAAACATGTATATATAGGGAAGAATATCGTCCTTTTCTTCAACGTATATGTACCGTATACCCATTCACCTCCTTAAACCCACATCTGGTATTCATAAGAAATCCTTTCAAAAACGAAACGGATGTACGAATGTGGATAACAATGATCACGTGCACTTTCTGATTTGCCCGGATGTCAGAAAACCAATACAGCGCCGTGGATATGCATATTGGCAAGCAGCAAAGAAATAATAAAATTTCCCCTGCAATATGGATGGGATTCCTCATGCCCTGAATACGTTTAGCAATAAAGAAAGATCTGAGATCCCGTATTATATGAAAGGTGAAATTTACTTGAGATACATGACGCTTCGTAGTCGTAAAAAGTTTTATGGGCATTATGGAAAAAAGTTCATCATTTGATGCAAGAAGCGTCGCGTATATAGACCTAACCATATCTTCGCGCCACACAATATATAGGATACATTTAAAAGGAGATAGCTCTTATATAAGAACTTGCCTCCATGGAAGAATCTACAAGAAATAAAAGAGCAAATGAGTCCAAGATTAGATTCATAGCTAATTTTAGAAACCATAAAAGTACGCAGCATTACATTAATTTGTTTAAGTCTATACCGTGCTACAGGAAGTGCACTAGGAATTAACTTTCCCTATCCTCCATCCAGCTTCAGGCGTACAGTGGCATGCACGGGCAATTAAAATAAATGAAAACAATATCAATTAACATGGATTCTATTATCTGAATACAAATTATAATAATCATTAAAACATCAATCAGACTTATAATATTGTCAAGAAAGATACAGAATATGAAATGCCCGTTAAATAGTTACAGTAAAAGTAGACTAATTATCACCGTGACTTGATGAACTAAGTGAACCTTGAGACGAATTCTAGAGCATTTAAATTTGAAAACATTCGTGCAATTTACCAATGACCAATACTATTGTGTTATAAAAAAAATGCGTTAACTCCTTCTTCAACTATACTGCATAGGCTACTATACAGCAGAGTTGGGCAAAAATTATTCGAAACTAATAATTGCCAACTACATGTACAGTATGTGATGCGAGTGTTAGTTGCAATTTCAACTAAAGCTGTACTTCTTATTCACTGGTACGAAACTATTTTTATAACTTTTTTATTTATAGTTGGAAGAACAACAAAAATTATTTAGTTGAGAAAAAATGATTGCAAAGACAAAAACTATGGCACTTGCACAAAATATATACAGTACAGCTATGGTCTTGGTCCCGTATTAGATTATACATGCACATGTAAGCCTATATACTGCAAAGATTAAAAGCGATAGAAATGCGCATTTAAGCATATTGATTTTTCTTAATTGTTCTAATGATTTAGCTAAAAATAATGTTGAGGCATATTCTCTCCATCGCACCGCACGAGGTTCCCATGGTTTTAATTTCATGTACAGTATATAGCAAACCGATGCAAATGAAAAAAGCCTCGTATAAGCTCTACCGTCGCGGGCTTGTATATCGAGTATAATGTCCATGGGCTGTTAAGAGTATATTTGCAAATGATAATTCGTTTAGGTATCCATACTGATTTTATTCATTAAACTAACCACGATTTTTTAATATCAGTCGAACTCGGATTTGTGAAACCCGTTTAATGAAAAACCTAATGCTTTTTTAATGCCATTCTTATTTAGTAAGTTATTTTTTAAGATCGTTATAGGGTGTCCTTGTTCCTATATATACAGATTCATAAGAACAGGAATCGACAGTATATTATATCTAACAAAACTTTTGTATGATTTTTTTTCATTTATTTATATTAAATACACTGTAATCTATATGAACAGAATTATTTTTTATATCAAAATAATGTCAGCAACAAAAATGAAGCTCCTTGTTCTGAGCATAAATTGAGCTGATAAAACACTAACATACGACTAATTACAGTTATTACCAGAAAAAAGAAGAGAAAATGTCCTCACCTAATCTTCTTGATACGATCCTGATATTAAGAAACAATTTACACTTTTCGGCTTACTCGAACGATTTAAAAACTGAGGTTTTCGTTGCTATACATGTATACCCCCTTACTTGACTGATCTGAGCATAAACTGAACTAAAACAAGCGCATCTATGCAAAATTCGCTTAAATGAAAAACCGGATAAGTGGAACAATTTTCCTTATAACCGAGACGGTTTTGACTTATCCGAGTTCGATTGTGCATGAAATAGTGAATGAAATGAATCACAAAATAGGGGCCTAAAAATGAATTATTTACGAAAAAGGATTTATCACCGAGTAAGATGCCCGAAACCACATAGGGTTAATTCCTCTTTTTCTATGTGCATGTATTTGTCCCAAACAGTAGGGGTTCGACCCAATTTTGCCAGGGGTTTTATCCTAAATACAGATACATATTTATATGAAAAGGTGCCCTGTACTGGTACGTCCTTTAATTAAATTGTGGCTGAATAGCAGGGAAGTCAACGTGCTTCATCCTCCAAGTACTTACTGCAGAAAACAACACTAACCTACGACTAATTACAGTTATTACCAGAAAAAAGAAGAGAAAATGTCCTCACCTAATCTTTTCTAAATGAAAGAATGGAGACACCACGGCAATTACATACGCTTTTCCAAAGGAGTGCTTGCAAGAAGAACATGCCATGTTTAAGACCCAAGAGGAAAGAATGGAGGGAAAACCTCTTCCAGATGAAGCTTTAGGCAAGATATCTAGGCTTTATGTGCAGGACATCAAAACTGCATCTTGCTCTTTTTTATAAGAAACCCCTAGCTACTTTACCAACTGGAAAACTCGTCAGAAGTCAATTATCAAACGATAAACGTTGAATTTCTCAAACCGCTATTTTCCAGTCAATATGAGTTACTGTATTTCATTACAATGTCACGATAACATCCATAAACAGGTATTTGCCGGGTAGGCCTACAAATGTTTCGGTCCTCGAACTATGTTTATAGTTCATATTATCTGAAAACATACCAATATTTTAGTAAACTGCCCCGGAATACAGTATACAAATAACTGACCATGGAAGCTTAAATTAGTGTAAAAAGAATCGTAAAAAAATAATAACCTTGCGTGAGTTCTTTAGCGCAATTTGGCACTCGTAATGCTCATCGTCTGATAACCCCTTGAGAAACCTGGAGTTATTTGCCCATTATAGTGCATTACATTTTGTTCACAATCAGATCATGCAGGAATTACACGCTAGAAATGTGAATTTACCTTAAAAACGCCAAATTCCCCAATAATCACTCGATTTATTCCATCGATAGGTCAATATATTTCACGGGCATATCCAAACACACAGCGAACACTTAAAAAGTGAGAGCGACTGACTCAAAATAGTCTCCCATCAGCCAGCCGAGCGCAATATTTTTCGACTGAACGACCCTTCAACGATACCGTGGTACCTAGAAATCCTCCCTTTTCACTTTTTCAGCGACATTTTGCGCTTGACCTAGGGTGGTCAATTTACTCGTCGCCAGGACCCTTGGGAACTTAGCCACCTGGACGTCAGATTCTGATTAGAGAGGCGTCAGTGCCCATGATCACGTCTGACATACGTTTCTAGAACGCTCCATAATTAAGTGCACATGCGCACTGTAGCCAACAAAGTTTAAATAGAAAATTCTGGCGGGACAAATATCATTTAATCGTAGACGCCTGTTAAGAGCTATTAAAAAATATCGATAAATCTACTCGAAATAGCAAAGCGTCTATAAATATAAAAGTATCGAGGTCATTCTAGTGCAAGAAAGGTAGATAATGAGGCTTAAGTACCTTTATGGCGAACCCATAAGATTGACATTATTTAGGCCACCTGACACCTGCGCATGTATAATGTGCGATTAAGAGTTTGATTGTAACGAGTGAAATTAATCGATCCACCTTACAGTAAGGGAATTATGAGTGTATAATTGTACGGTTGGTTAAATAAACTAAATACCGTGCAACCTGAATTTTCTTCACTTTCAGAAAATAAGCGCATATCATGCATTTTCATAATCACCATCCAGATGCATATCCAGTTAGCACCATCGGAACTCGCTCTTATCATGTGAAAGAGATTAGCATAGTATAGTATACATGTTCAGCATCCTAGTCCGAAATTCTGAAACATTCTGAGTGTAAAAGTTGCCACAAGTAGAAAATTCCACACCTATTCCACGTGGATTTTTCACGCCATTTCTTCCCGCACAAAATTATTTAAAACAATATATAAAATTACCGTTAAACTATGAGTATTATCTAAAAGTAAAGCGCCGCAGGTCATTAAAGTTCATGAGGCTCAAAAGAGGTGGGACGGCCGGGATTAGCTAAATGGTCAATTACGCGTTTTTACTTACAGTAGGTCCCATCCCCAAGACATCTCTCGTTGTACATTGTATATGCAAATACTTCAAAATTCGAAAACAATTTAGCTTTCGCCATACAGGAGGGGTGCTGAAGTATTTTTGAATACTAAGGCACAACAAGAAGAAGGAATACCGGTGTATGGGTGCGAGCACGTTAGCAATTAAGTGTCCTTGAACACTTAATTTCGAAAGAGTATCGCGTAGTGGTATTGCAGACCCTTACCACTAGGCGACACTTTTTAATTGCTAACGTGCTCGCATCCTACATGAATGTAAGCACCATACAGTATATGCAAATTAATTATATCGACATCAACCATGGGCGCAGCGCCCATTGGTATCATAGCCAATGACATTTAACTATAGCCATCACTTATACAGGTACAGTATCTACATGTATAGTATTAAATTTAAATTTAATTCTAAAAGTTTCAACGAATATTGTTATAATGCAGCTGAGTTTTTGGCTGAAACTCGATCTGTTTAAAATGGTATCCGTAGCATCTACCGTATATAGTTGAATATACTTCAACAGTATAGGGAGGAGAGTCAATTATTTAAAGGCTTTTGGACATGTATACTAAAGGAAGAAAGATTTTCAGGCAGGATTACGTCTCGTTACAAGAAAAAAATGTAACATTTTCTTAATTAAAATGCTAAGAAGCGTCGCTTGTTTTTAAATTTATTGGTAAGCGCTGACATAAGCTGGAAATAAGGCGAGTTAATTCAAAAATAATTGCTGCAGTTGTTTCTGGATTGTCACGCAGCAATTACTCAACATCCCGGAGGTGATTAATACATAATGATAGTTAAAAGAAGAATGGAGTATTCAGCTTAGCTTGCAAATCTTGCTAGCAAAGCATTATCGTCGACTAATTAACAAGGCTTCAAATTGTCGCCATTGAAAAGAAAAGCCCCAAAGCGATAAGGCACATTTGAATAATTTTTATAACGCTCACTTGAGACTAATTTTCAGTCTTACTGCGCATAGACCATTATAGCGAGCGCTCAAAAGTCAAAGGTGAGCATATTCAACTCGTGACTTATCATCAGTATTAGACTTAAGAAATGCTGTACCGGAATAATATAGCCTACACTGTTTAGTACATGCATATGCAGATACCTGCAGCTGAATTAATGGCCCTTTTAATGGCATCACTGTATCAATGCCACATTTGCCACAAAAAGACAAAAGATGGAACCAATTTGGCCAAGTGATACATGTATGTACATGTATATTGTATCATTACAACATCTGCACATGTATCAAGACCATACAAGCGTACAAACATATAAACAGTCAAAAACAGACGAACATACAAAAAAACTTCTGAATCCAAAGTTGGTTCATAATTTTATGGATTGCTTACTACGGTCATATTACAATTAATACATGCATACAGTAGAACATTCTTATATGAACTCATCAGCACGTGGCTCCTGCGCACCGCACGGTGCGTTTTTTGGCTGGCGCCGGCCTCAACCTTGGGAAAATTAATTAAAAATTAATTCAAAAATGCAAAAATTCCTCGTGCTTACAAAAATCAACCGAGGGCATCGATGAACCGTGATGTTTTTGTAGACTGGTATGATAACACATTCATACTTTTCGATTTTTCGATATATGAACTTTTGATTATATGAACCACCTCTGGTCCAAATTAGTTCATATAAGAGAGGTTCTACTGTATTGTGTTTACTGTTTTTCTGCGTGAAACGAGGAGGGGAATTTCCCCGAATGCATGGGTTGGATTTCGCACCATCCAATCCTTGACAGAAGAATCCGGAAGTGGGCGTGTCGATCGCGTAACCGTAGCAACAGACGTTGCCACGCGAAGAATGAAAACAACATCGGTTGCCATGGGAGCGCGTGACTAACAGCTAGAGGATGCACGTGTAGAAGAGGGTCGTTCGTAACTGAACGTACGGGGGTCGCTCATAAAATGCAACAAAATGTTGATATGCCCTAAATAAATTTGAATTTTTTTAATTGATTTCATATTTTGACTAATGTTAAAAATCCACAGACAGGTTTCATACTCACTTTGATAGTACTGCACTGAGATGCCACTTAGGCATAAATAATGGCGTAGGAGGGTCGTCCGTAAAGCAGGCATCCGAAAACGTGAGGGTGGCTCATAAAAAATGGATAAAAACGATGATAAGCCCTTAATGGAGTTTGACTTCTTCTCTCAGATTTCTAACTGCATTTTTAAGTAGTGCGATATGCCGCTTAGGCATAAATCATGGCGTAGAAGGATCGTCCGTAAAGCACGCATCCAAACAGGTGAGGGTAGCTCATAAAAAATGGATAAAAACGTTGATAAGCCCTTAATGGATCTTGACGTTTTCTCCGAGATTTCTTACATGTACTGGCTTTTTAAAGTAGTGAAATGCCTCTGAGGCGTAAATCATGACGAGTAGGGTCGTTCGTAAAAGTACGCGACAGGCTAATAAGCTCGTCATGGAGACGTTGGCTTTTTTCTTTTCTTCTATATAGGATGACATCGGGTGGCGTCTATAGGCTTTACCATAATAGCGTTTCTCTTAAGAAAACATTGCGGTATCCATCAAATGGGAGAGGGAACAAAACTGGATACAATATATATGGATGTGTGTTTTTCGTCGGAACAGACAACAACGGCGGTGGGGCCGATCGATCAAATGCAACACGTGTAAGCTACTTCCTTCTACCACTCAATTGCGACGCTGTATTAAGATCCCCCCCTCTATGCAGCGCCCCCCAAAGCACCCCCCCCCCCCACCTTCTCTCTCACTC
>JAQGBX010004890.1:0-14560 GCA_034698745.1 Megaphyllum sjaelandicum | reverse complement strand
TTGGGTATAAGCGTTTATCTCTAAACCTTCCCATGCCTTTTCATGTTGAATAAAATTTATTATTATTATTATTATTACAATCGATGGCTACACTTTTGACCAGTATAGTGATCTGTGTGCATCTCTGTCTTATAAATCTGCTTTCAGATTTCCAAGATTTATAAGTGCTTCTTGTATGCTTAGCCTGGCTCGGCTAATCTTTCTTTGTGTGCGCACTTATTTAAAAAGCATGCCGCATTCTTAGCCCGCTTGGCAGCGCTAGTGTACGCCGAATGGTAATCGCCTGCAATAAGCATTCTTTGTGCTCGCACCCATATGCTTCAGAAAAATAAATTTGTGCATGGGGGGGGGTCAACATCTTCGAACCGCGCGCCATCTTTTATAATAAGGGTGCGATATTTTACATAGATTATAGTTCATGCTTTTGACTAATTAATCATAAGTCCATGCAGCGTCGAACGCTGAAATAAAGAAAGGAACCCGAAGTACAGGAAGAGAGATGCGTCGATCCCAGAATTATCCGCGCTCAGCTTTCACCTGCAGGTTCATCGAGACATCCTGAGAAATGCCGTTGCCTAATGTTCTCACCGCATTTAAACGCGGTTCAAAATAATGTCAAATGAACATCGCCGATGCTCATTATTGAAATTGACACGAAATTCACGGTGAAGCTAGAGCGCCGTATAATGACATTTAATATAAAAAGAGTGCATCCCGCGAGATAAGCCGTTCGATGTTTGGACTCGTTTCATGAGTATATACCATGCAGCTATATAAGCCTAAATGAAATTGGGTGGAAGCATCTTTAAAATCTCTGGCGATGTGGCTCCAGATGCTGCGTGCGCCGTGAATCATCTTCCATTTTGCTCCGCCGCAGCATCGCGAGATTAATTTAATTTTAGCAACGTCTGCACTCTGTCTGCGGAAAATTGTTCCCGCACGGCGTGATAACATAACTCGGCTGCGTGGGAATTTAATTTGGGCGATGCTGGGTGCTAATGTACACGATGTTCTCGCGTGATGCGGTTATTTCTGAAAATATACCTGGTTCGTTCGATGGCATGTTTCCTTTGGCGAATGTCAGTATCGGATTCCTTATCGTGTAATACTTTTTAACGGGCTATTTTAAAACGAGAAATGCAGTAACCAGAACGTTGAACTTTTCGTCACGCAGACACGGATGGAATTTTATAAATTAAAAACAGGAGAAAAGGAAAAATTAAATTAATTCCTCGTAAAACGAATTAATTTAAAGAAATTAAAATTGTGTACGAAACAATTGTAATTTCGATTGTTTTAATGACACCATATACATGTATGTTGCCCGATTTGTAATGCCTCATTCAAGAACGGTGGAGACGTGGTTAGCAGTTTTTCAAATTGGCGCGCTTTTTGGAACTTTCCCGCCTGTTTTTTGATACAGGGTAGCAGACGAGAGGAGCTCGAGTCGTCGATACCACCGTCAACAGGTCAATGACGACAAAATGACGCCAACAATTTCACGTTGCACTTGTCTCCATCGTTCGTCGGACGCATTGTGAATTCGGCATTAAGCTGTATTTTTCTACTTGAACCTACACTTAATTAACATTTTAGCGGAATTCATCGATTACTAACTTCAAATGGTGCAAAATTCCACGGAGTTGTTTCGGAATTTGTCGAGAACATCTTCGTAGCCATATGCACCCTGTATGCAATATAGCGAGCCGGTCTGGTTTTGTTATGTCGTTGTCTGCTTCGTATATAGACGAATGACCGCATGGACCCAACGAGCAAATGCAATATAGCTTTTTAAAGTTCCGAATTCTTTTGACAAGTGGGCAGATGCGCAGCGTAGACCCCAAAATGCATATCGCCAGATGATGTTTTTCACATCAGCAGATTTCTGTCTCAATTTCCATTCGCCGTTCGTGCCATATTTCGCGTGCACGCATGTCAAGAAGATTTAATTTTGCAATTTCTTTTATCTCGGAAAGATTCCGAATTGCGTACAAGTTGCGCGGAAAACACGGCTAAATTTATTTTTTTCCTCCCTCGATAAAATCAGAGTCGTCGAGGATATCCAAAGATCCCGTTTATCTTCATCTCTATTTGTCATACATGGACCATAATATCTACTCTTTTAAAAATGGCAGAAAATGGATGCGCGTCTGTCGAGTCTTTTTTCTTCTTCTAATAGCGAGCCAAAAATGACAAATATGGGGGGAAGGTCTGCAGTGTGTACGTGCATGTATAGTTGAAATGTACAGACAAGACTTTATAATGCGATTCATGTTTTTTGCACATTTATCTTCGTTTCAATTTGAATTCATCGTCATTGTCATTCATGTTTCTACGCAGAACTTGGATATTAGTTTTATTATTAATTGCTATTCCAACGGAAATGTTCTCGCATTTAATTAAATCATCGATTTTTACCAATCGATTTCATAGGAATGTTGGAAACCCATTGCCCAGTCAGCGTGAATGGTTCGATTGTAACAAACTCGTTTTATACTGCCGATTAGTTTTAGTCCGTTGATGAGTATAGTACAATGCTCAGTTAAAGTATTGCCTGGTTCCAGACGTGGCATGTACGAGGCATCGTACTACTAATCTTTTTAGGCAGCATGATGTAGTAGAATATTCGAAAGTTTGTTTAATTGCGAGTGAAAAAGTTTGTTGGAAATAGTTATTTCAAACAAACGCGCTAATATTAATAATTACGTAAAACTCGCGTATATGTACGCATATTTTGCATATCATTGCTGCGATACATGTAACTTTCCTTATTGGGTGAAAATTAATATTCCAGTTTAGCAAAATATGGTGACAAATGAAATTTCCAAACAAGTTCAGAAGTGTAAAAATTAAATTTCTGCTCACCAATAGGGTGATCATTTCCGAAGGTGGTCAATCTTTTGGCCTTCTATTTACCGTATTATAATTAAGACCAACTTGGGTATTTTTCTTGTCCTATACTGTAGTTTTGACAACAAACTAAACTGGAATATTAATTTTCACCCAATAAGGAAAGTTACTGTACATGTATCGCAGCAATGACAACCTTAAAAGGAAACTGCCGTTACGCCGGCAAAATAACACGGGTAGCCGTCACTCGATTTTTGTGAAGTCGGCGCAAATCTCATTTATAGAGAGATAGAGAAAGAATAGCAAAGCGAAATCAATGAAAAAGTAGCGGCATAAGCAGTTTGTTTTTTTAAATAGAAATGCCAACTACGGTACGTGTATAAAAACAGGGATTTCAGATTGTGCCTCTCAGACGAGTAAAGTTGCGTCATCAGTGTTGCACCCGACTGAATAACGCGGCAAGATTGAAAAAAATGAAAGCGTGGGGTGATGCGTGTGGGGGTTGGGGGTAGCGTTACCGCGGCAACCACCAGGTAGACACGCTGTCGCTTTGTCCTCCGCTGGGCCTCGCCTATTCCTCGGGTGAGGGAGGGCGAGGCACGCGTAGACAGTTGACGGAAATGACGTGGTGACACACATAGGAACAGAGGGTCAGTGACCGTACTAGGTTTATCACCCTCCTCTTCCCCCCCCTAGAGTCGTCTACCGTCATTCAGAGATCGGTACTGCAGTTCGTCACAAACTGCCGCACGCACCCAACGACCGCCGTCCTCCTACACCGTACGAAATTAAATTAATAATCAAGCGTGGGGTGCGAATGCATTTGGAATAATTGAGGGAGTAGCTAGTTACCCCCCTCGCTTTTTTTTGGGGGAGGGGGGGGGGAGCGACATCTGGAATTTGTGCGCGTGTAATTAGTATTCATAGGTTGGAATACCGCGCATTAGCGCGGGTGTAATTACACCTAACACCGGAGTCAGATATGCAATGCTATTAGACAATTTTACTTAGATCTACTCATTGGGTTGAAAAGTAAATGCTTAAATGTAATTTGAAGATTATAAAAAAGATAAATACACGAAGTTTAACTAATATACGTGTAATAGTTTTGTAAAAAATTCGTTACTGGATAGTTTCGTTCGCTGCATGTTTTATAGCATTCACCGACCCCATATACTAAGTGACTATTTCTGATTTATCGTAATCACGGCGTTGGACAGTTATTACCCTTCTTTGCAAATTGAAATAGTTACGTACTAACTACCGTAAATGTTCTTGTACCATGATTGAGGAAAATTTTATAGTTCCGCAGGATTGTTACGGACTTGTATACGATACATTTGCTCTTCTCTGGTTAAGATTTGCTGCCAACTCTGTCTGCTTCCATCAAAGGCGCCAATGAAAAAATACACGTTCATCAACCCCCTTCTGTATACGTTGTAAAAATGGGGTATTTGGCATCATTCTGGAAATTACTTTCAGCGACATGCATAATTCGCTTTATTGATCAGTTGGAATTTCAATGGCAGCATGGTTTTCTCTGTGGAAAGGGGTACAGTACTTGTAATGACGGTAGGAGTGTGCATTAATTGTTTACATGTAATGATGGTAAGAGTTTGCATTAATTGTTCACGCTAGAATGCAAATTGTGTGCACACACATGTTTTGAATACCGTAGTGTGATTTTACGTTCTAAAATGCGAGTAGTTTTTATCGTTCTGTCGATATCTTACACTTTCTATTTGAAAAAGCACCGCGTAAAAACTGAAAATATTGTGTTGCAATAATTTCGGGCACTTACTGTACATATATGTACGGATAGCTTGTTTGTTCGTCGTATACATGTATTTCATTTTCTACCAATTATAAAAGATTAACGCTTACTTGCATTAATGAAAAATATCAAATCTTCTGTCTTTGACAATTGCCTTTAACAGACTGTAAACACATGCATGTGGCACGGTTACAGTACATTTAGCTATAATCTTCATATACCCATAGAAAAAGGGATTCACTTTTTTTAATGACTTTAAACAAGTGAAACCCAAAAGGACAAAAAAAGTCGACGGGATGAAAATTCACCGGCACTTATTTTCAGACATGCTATTTTGAGTTCGGACACAGACGATGCACGTTTGCCACTAAATTTAGATATCGAAAGTCAAAGACCTGCCCTACTACATTAATTCAAACGCAAAAATAAACCTCTCAATTACTATAGTCCCACTTTTTTTTTCTTTAAATGGCTATATGCTTCGTTATTGTACAGATGGCGCCACTGCAGATTGACCAAAATATGCTGAGGCGTGTCAGAACTTGACATTTAAAGTTATCGCAGTTCGTTCTGACGACAAAGGGTGGCGCTGTATACGAGTTTAGCACGGACGGATTCTGCAGGGTTACGATTTTATCGGTAGACAATGCGTGTGAACTAGCCCCAATCTATTTTCATATGAATTATTAATAACGATAATGCCGCATCGCCATTGGGCATTATACAGAAAGGTTATATATGTATCAGTCAGTAAATCCATATATGCACACACCAGTGGCTTAAAATCGGTTAGCTAAAGGAGAACACTAATTATGCATGAAAATCACCCCATAGTTTGATTTGCTCCATAGCAAAGTTGGCAAAAACACGATTGAAACTATGCTTTTTGTGTAAAAAAATGTATTTCTTTTGTCATTTAGATCATTGTCATCAGTACTTCGGGACATGCTGATGTGAAAGCTCGTTTGCGACAAATCGGAAAATACATCAGTTAAGCGTCATCTTTAATCAGCTTAAGTGGTACTTAAACGCTTTCATTGTGGCTCGAGGACGCAACAACAAAGGTTAAAACAATAATTTCATATTATTAAAATGTTAGGGGTTGTATTTATTTGAATAATTACAGCTGTTTAATTTGTCGCATTTCGTTTCGTGAATAATTTCTTAACCTTGAAGTCAGTTGCATTTCAGGGATTTGGTTCGGTCGTCTGTTGTACAGCGTAGACAATTAAAAACTAATGCGAGCATCGTTTTAGTATGGTAATGGACGGCCATCTTAACTTCCGGGGGTGAAATTCAAAAAATAATTGCCAGCTTTAATAAAAACGCGTTTCGTTTCCTATTGTTTTAAATAGTTGGCATATTTTTATAGCTCAAGGTACATGTACAGTGTAACGCGTGCGAGCAACAAAATATGACAGTTCACACGTTTAAGTAAGACCTTTTTTCTCAGAATTCTGAATTCTGCAAAAATAAATTTACATGAAAATGTATTGGCAGCTGTTCCGTTTTTGGGAGCAAAACGTTCTATTCATATGCCGAATCAGGTACATGTACTTTTACTATTCCTCTGTATTTTATCCTGCAGAAGGGATGAGGGTCGTCCATTACCAGACAGACTGCGGTGTTCTCGATACCATGTCCTGCCAAAATAAAAAAAATCACCATAGCCAATCCGGGTCAATTGAAATTCCAATGTACATGTACTGTCAATGGTGCTGCACTTTTTGCAAAACAGGAGGGCATACCTCTGTGTCCATGCATGAGCGACCCCCTCGCGAACAGCCATGGCTTTTTCGTGGACCATTGGAATGATTTATCGTTACCGTATACGAGACACGTGGCAATGCATAGTGTCGAAATTTTCGCGTTTTCAATTGGCTTGGCTCTATGCAGTGATAACTTAAAAGTGACATTTTCCACGTTCATTTTATTATCCAAATAATACGCACCATTGAAAATCATCCGTTCCCAAAACAACCTCTTAAAATCATTCCTATTATCCATCAAAATAATTTCCGAAAAATTATTATTTACCAGAAATAATCTTAATTTTAATCATGATATGTTGCCGGATTTTTTGTGTGTGGAAAAGTTAGGGCTCAGAATTATGAATTATTTAACGCGAAGGAAAGACTTGTCCGCGCACTTGAAAGGCAAATTGTGCTCCCTTCTACAGTCCGTTGATACCAGGTACGAGCCACTTTTACATTTAAGTATAATAATTTGCACCGAGTTAAAAAGATCACTCAGCCAGGATATTGCGAGAGAGAGAGAAATTTGCATACTCTGCAATAAAAACGTTGCCGAGTCACTCACCTCCGTGGACTAGAGTAGGTGTACCGATTGCCTAGGCTAGTCGCAATCAAATACGTTTACATTTTGTTATGTATCGATGTCAACTAATAATTTGTTGACATCGATGCATGCGAAATTAAATGCGGCGAACTCCCATATCAATTTATGAATCATTCGGGTGTAATAGGGATAGGTCCGCTTATAATGATCTAAAACGCTGCCATAAAATAAATGCACCTCGAAGCCTATAGGTGGATTGCTTTTTCTTCTTCTTCGAAGTGTGTCATTTGCGGCCAGTTTACCCCCACATCATGTGAGGTGGCGACTCGAAAAACAACGATAACAAAATCTGAGAATACGCTCGTTATTTACCCTACTTATTGTATTAAACGTATAGAATAACAACATCAATTACGTGTATTATTTCTCCTACTTTTGCCAACACGTTTCTGATGCTGAGGGTTCTCTCAATTCCCTCCTGTTTGTCACGAAGATCTCATCTTCGTGACGTGTTTAAACTATCGCTCGCAAGTGCACGATTCTTCATTGACAATGCCGGCGGTGAGTCGCTATAAGATATATAGTCAATAATTGAGCTTTTGCATTATATCCAAAAGATGAATTTTGTTGATTCGAGCATAAATACAATGTTACGGTACTTTTTATTTGTACCATGAGTGTCATATCACGTACCCGCTCGGTTTTTGAGAAGAGAAGGTCGTGGCGTCCAATAGTGATATAATGGACAATGATTTCTACGACAAACATTTTCATGAACGACAAGCCTAATTTCCTATAGATAACTTTCACGAGCGGACGACAAGCAGATGACGCGGTTTTGCCCCGCCCAGATCAGACTTTGTGGGGTACATCAAGGTACACTGGCATATGGTGTTAATGGCGAATTTCACTTGTCCAAAAAGAGTACAATACACTCGGGTATCATTTTGCATTACTCTTTTATGAAATTATTTAGAAATAAACGAGAAAATTCACACAATTTTTGATTTGCAGCGGCAAAACAGCATCAAAATATTTACTTTCGGATAAAAAAAATCTATTCATGGGTAAGTGATACTACTGATACATGTAGAATCTAATGGGGCATTTTCTCAGTTTTTAGAATGTTGGTCCTTATTAGCACCACGATTCTCTAACTCATGTACACCAAAACACGCCCACAATGTAAACCAAGCCATATTGGCCACGCCCACGAGCTGCGTGACGACACACGCAAGTTATCTATTTGTACATGTATTTACAGTCTAGCACGTGCATTTTTTTCGAATTTAGAATAGAATGAAATGCCGAACCTAGTGTGCGCCCCCACAAAAAAAATATGATGTGCGTCCGTGCCGGCCGTGCGGTAGAGCATTGCGTGCCGTGCCGGTAGGTGCGCATCTACCTTAAGTTGCCTCCTGCCTGGGCTAGACATCACCATATACACATCTTTGAAGAAATTTGTATACATATTTGAGTAGACGTTCTAGAGATATCAGATGTATGTCTCGCATCTGTTCTAGAGATATGCCAATAAAATAATGACAAATGCTGTGGGGCACACCTTAGGTGCGCCTTTAGTATCCTAAGTTTACTGCCCTATGAACCACAATTTAAGTACATAATCTCCTTTCAAAATAGGGCGCAAACAGATTTGTGCAACTATAGCATGCCTCTAGGCTAAAGCGTCGGAAATTTAGGAAACAGAATACCCAATAATTTCAGAGAATTTTACTGTCACTTTTTAATGGCATTCAAAACAATTAAGCACGTGTGCCTTTCTTGAATTCAACGCGTTTGAATACACAGCAAAGTGAATGCTTTTAGACAAATGTCCCTCTACGCATTATTCCAACTACATTTTAGGAAATTACCATCGAAACATAGCATGAAAGGAAACCGCCTTACCTCTAACAATTAATCCCTTCGGCCGGACACTGCTAGTTCCAATTTAATTACTCCTAAGTGGAAAAGTGAATGAACAACACGTGGTCAAGTGCATCCAAATTACTCGCGTAATCCCCTACGGCATCCCAGATAGAAACATCGATGCTTTCAGCATCCGTGGTGTTCCGAGTAAAGCTTTGGCGGCAACCAAACTAGAAAACTGAGTATATAGAACTACTCTGGGTAGCCTAGTTTTCTTAAAATAACATAGGCAAGGTTGGAAATCCTGCCAAGAACTGAATTCACCCAGCACCCTTTAATACGGACAAACTACTTTTCCTCTGGAAAACTAAAGTCAATTTACAAAATAAGCAATTAGACGGAGGCAGCGCATGTATAAGTGAAATAATCGATTACACTAATTACATGTGATCTCGTAAATAATTTAAAATAATGTCGCCGGTGCTCCGCATTTTTCTCCAGCTTTTTTCACGCGCACGCTCAGGGTAGGCTTGCCAGTTTTTTTTGGAGATTGGACTGCTGCCATGCTAACAGCACACGTGCACACCACCCATGCAGGTTTTGAGGTCATCGAATGCTCCAAAAATGACGTTTAGGGATGTCATCTAAACAAGGCATAAAAAGAACGCCAAAATAAAATAAACTCGCTTTGGAGTTTAAGCATAAATGATGTACCAGAAACTTTCGTATTTTTGGATTTGGTTGTACACAGCAATGCTATTAGCACGAGCTGTGAAGAAAAATGTGAAATATTTTTCACGCCCTCATTTAATTTAGGGCGTGGCAATGCTTTACCTGTCACTGGCTGTCAGTAAGCAGGAAAAGGTTAGTAGATCCTGTTTTCTACAGAAACACTAAAAACTGAAGTACAGTCGGTCACATACTGTACTTCTATTGGAAATGATTACGGTAATATACAATGTTTCACAATATCATACTTAGATTTTAAACAATTGCAGAAATCAACGTTTCATATTTAATTGTTTTGTTGCGATTTAATACCTCCACGCCAAATGCATGGCTATGATACCAAATGTCAAGTAAGCCTGAAAATGCTTTTCACTTTATGTAATGCTCTCTAGCTCTTACTTGAAGAAATAACCTGAAAAACTACAATGGTAAATACGCAATCTGAATGTGTCAGCCCACATTTTTATCCATTTTAAGAAGCTAAAGGGTATACCGCTACAATGACCGGAACGTAGTAAGTCATCACAAAACTGGTATCGGAGAGCAATATTTCTACCAGAGTCCACAGCCGCGCTCTCATGCCTACTGATATGTAGGTTTATTTAGAAATGCAGGATTGTTAGACCAAACCCTTTTAGATGTTTATATGCATTCATGTTTAAAGTTCTGCAGCTGGGCATACATTCAGCGCCATTTCCACTTTATTGCTTGCGCAGCAGTATAGAGAAGACGAAATTCACCAAATGAGATGTACGCCAGAATTCCAATGGCGAAGACACCGCAATTTACTCCGAGAAGCAAATAACGAACGTATAGAAATGGGTACTGTTTTGTAAGAAGCTTTTCAGGGTATTTCACCCTTGGAACATTTTCTCAAATTTTCTGTAGTCCAGATTTCCAGCGTCCATTTCAAGAGTCATAAAAAACCAAAAGTTCCTAATCTAAACTTTGTTCACTGTGGACACCTACTGAGTCGCAACCAGCTGAAGTGTCATCCCATAATAAAGGCAACGCACTCGCAGCATGTCTTCGGTTGACCTTTTCTTTAAACTTATGAATGAACTTCATAAATCCCTGCTCCCCTTAAAAAGACTGATATATCTTTTAAACTTATCAGAAGTCCTGTCTTGATGAGAATTATTATGGTAGAGCTGGAGAGGGACACAATGACCTCGGTATAATAACTTCAGTGAGATAATATTAAATCACATTGAAACTCAAGTTATCACTGGGAGAAACGTGGTGATTCATTAAAATTTAAACTGTTGCAGTTGCGCTTGAATAGATGTTGGTCATAGAGAAGGAAATTATAGAAGTTAAGGCTTGGATGTGGCACAAAACTTCAGAATATAAGAATTATTAAATTCAGATTGCATATGTGATTGGTGTTAAAAACTGTTCTAAAATGAAACATCATAGCAAAACTATCAAATAAAGTGAACGCTGACATAAGACAAAATCAGATCTCAATAAACAAAAGAGGTGTAAACAAACAACAGCACACTGGATCCAATCTACTAATAACCAGATTAGACAACCCACGAGCAGTTTTAACAAATCTAAACCGACATTTCAAAAGATTCAAGTTAGGAATATAATCACATTATTGAAATATATGCGTCGAATTGAGCTTTCATGATATTAATTACAAATCACAAATGCAGAGATCTGATCCAACCATGTCAGGCCTACAACTCAGGCACTATTCAAAGAACTGTTCCCTTAAAATTATTTAACTAATCAAAACTGCATTATTGTAGCATTGTTTACTTATAATCAGTGTAGGTATAAACTCTTCAAGAAGCTGATTTAGTGACTCATAAAAAATGTACACATGACTGCCAGGGGGAATAGTCATCCTCTACAACAGTAAGTCATATTTTCCTTCCTTACCCGACTTTCCCTTTCAAGCAAATTCGAGGCGATTGTCCATATAAACTACTACTGACCATATCTGAATTACAAAAACACAAAACAATAGTTTGCTGTCGACGCCGCAACCATTCCAGCTTCTGAAAAACCAGACTTGGACACATGTATTCGCAAGCCAAAATAAAATTGACGCTTAAAGTGTTTCGCCTAATTCTAAATGAACGTTCTCTTTTAAGTTGTAGAACCAAACCGGGCAGTGGTTGCTGCACGACTTATCTCAATTACTCTCTAGGTCGCCTAGTATACCCAATTTATCCTATGAGGATGTCCTGGTGACTGGCCATTTAAATTGCTTTGGAAGTTTACGGACTTAGTTACTCGGCAATCTGAACCCTAAATCACCTTCAATGGTATACAGTGCCTAAAGTCAATCAGCAACCATGTGAACTCCTCGAGAAGCTGCGATTCAAAAACAAGATTATACAACCACAATATTCTCTAGCTCGCTTAATTAGTACATCCTAAACTATCCTTAAGGGTCTTCTGACGATTAAAAGTCAACCATCGATTTGGAAGTTGATGAGCTTAGTTGCATGATATCCAGAGCCTTAAATAGTCACTGGGCGATCCCACAAACTACTCAAGAAGCCGTGATTCAAAACCAGAGCATTACTCATGCCATCAGGTGAGGCAGATTCAAGAGCTAAACGTAGGCCTACCCTAGCTTTCTAGCCCTCGTTTTCAGTCGGACATTTTCGGATACGTGCATTCCAGAGGTCACGAGAAAGACCCAAAAGACTTCAAGAGTCAGGCATCGACTTTGCCAAAGGAAATCTCTATCCATACACCCTTACCCTCTCATCAAATTTCACGCAATCTACCTCGATACGGTACTTGCTCGGTACGGTGATCGCTCGTGGCATGCACCAACATTATCTGTATACGTTATCAGTAATTCTCACCAAAGGCAGACGTCGAGGACAAAAATGTTGTCCCGATTGCCCGAAGTGTAGTACCAACGATAGTCGGCATTAGCTCCGACCTCTGTCAACTCGAGAACCGCACCGATTGAAAACGACAGCCGCGCTCTAGTCGTTCGTCTCACGGGCTCCCGATTATCAACGCAAACAAAAGGCAGGATTCCCAAATCAGATTACAAAGTTATCGAGTTATAGAAACATTGGTCGTACCTTTCCAATAATGCTCGCAAATTATCCTCTTCCCATAGAAATCTCCCCGTTTCACGACTGGCGATTTCACTTTCACCGAACGCTTGGCACACCCTCCTCCAAGATGGCCTCCTCGAGCGTGACGTCAGCCGGAAGTTTGGATGCGTGACGTAGGCGCTGATGATGGTGGCTGTTGGCATCCCCTCCCCACCTTGAAAAAGCCGAAAAAGCGAGGGAGTTAACAAAAAATCGCACACTTTTCAACTTCGATTTTGTTCAGTTTTCTTTTTCGACGTCACGTGGAATATACGAAAGCTTTGTTTTTATTGAATCGAAATGGCAGAGTTCGCTCGGTTAGCTGCGCTGATTTTACGAAACGGCGCGACTCCCGAGAAACCGTACGTGTTTATCTTGGACGCTGAAAGTTTTATCCAGGCCATACCAAATTTGGTAATGCGTTTGTGCGGAGGCTGCAATACGCGCCTACGAGAGAGCTAGAAGTGAAGTGAACAACGCCATATAGGATTTCCTTAAGGCAGGGGTTAGATAACCTGGCACACTTTTTAGCGCCTCACTTTTTTAGGGGTATTCATTACGCAATTAAAACGATTTTGATTATCCGACGGGAATAAATTTGAGGCGGCCGTCACCAGCTGTCAGAAACTGCATGGCTCCCAAAAAATTGCCAAAACATTTTCAGAATTCGGAAATCTGAGAGCCGGTGGATCGAGTGAGCATGGGCGGGCTAAATAGTTCGCGAAACTTTCGTGTTTTTGAGAAGTTTAGATTAAGTAAATAAATGCTTCATTTTTTTCAAATATTCAATCACTGGAACGGGTTTCGTTCGCAAAACATTCGAGTTGTTGAGTTTTGATTAAAATGAAACATTTTTTTAAACATTCAATCACTGCATGGGCATGGAACAGGTTTCGTTGCAAAACTTTCGAGTTGTTGAGAGTTTAGATTAAAACTTCATTTTTTAAATGTTCAGGTGTTTTGATGGATTTAACAGATCACCAGTTTAGCCAGGATTAAAACAAGTTTTTGAGAGTTTAGATTAACATTAAACTTCATTTTTCAAATATTCAATCACTGTAACAGGTTTCCTTCGCAAAACTTTCGAGTTGTTGAGAGTTTAAATTAAATTTAAACTTCATTTTTTTTTAAATATTCGATCACTGGAACAGGTTTCGTTCGCAACCATCAGAATCTGAAAGGTGTTTTGATGGAATTAACACATCACCATTTCAGCCAGTGGAATGTGGAATACGTGAAAACTATATTGTTCAAGAATGGCTTAGCTTATCATATTTATATAAAGTCATTTAAACATATGGTTACTTGTAACTACCGGCCCATGCAGTTACTTTTTAAAATTGACAGGGCCAATTTTCAGTGTATACCAAAAGACCAGTAGGGTAACTCCGTGTCGGCACCTTTGATGTTCAAAAGGCGAGAACGAGGGAATTAAGCGGGCCACACGATAATGTATGATTGAGTGAACGAAAAAAAAGAACAAGTTCACTCGAGTGAGTAAGTGAACTACGTCGTTCCCGAGTCTATAGTCTAGTTCACTTAAATCCGGTTTGAACTAGTAAACGATGAACTACATGTAGTTAAGTGAAGTTGGAGTGAGTAACTCACTTTGCTCATACACTATTCCTGTGCGGCGATGCGAGATCATGGCTAGGTTAAAGTGGGCGGAGTCACCTTACTGGTATTTTCGTATGCTGTGGCCAATGCTCATCATTTCACATTCCAATGGACGAATTTTAAGGATAAATCGAGGGATTAAAAGTGCCGTGTTTCTTGACTTTTTAACATATAATGAAAGCAATCTACTGTTCTTTGAGGATGTGAATTAAATGATTAATAACATATGATATAATAATGTAATAGGCCGATCTTGTCTATACAATTTTCTTTCAGAAAACCGTTGAACGTGCAAGAATTGATTATCAAATAAGCACTAAATATATAAGACTTACATTAAACACAT
>JAQGBX010004889.1:0-14563 GCA_034698745.1 Megaphyllum sjaelandicum | reverse complement strand
ATGACGCTTCATCCGGTAATTTTTAAGTATGAAGTTCGAACTTCATACTAAAAGTGCCCAGTTTGGACAGGCCCTAAGACAAAGAGTGACTTCAACAAAAAGAACTAAAATTTATTATTTTTATTATTGTGTAGAAGTTTGTTTCAACGTAAGCAAGCGGGAATGCTTGGGAACTTAATTTCATTCGTTTTAAATTAGCCGAGAATTTGCATTATCACAATTCTTAATTCGTCTTAAACGAAGAAATTAATATTTGCTCATACCCTAGGAGAGGGACTGAATTTTACTGAGTTCGTATTATCAGAAATTTTAAAAATGATGCATCTTATGCAAAATCTTGTAACGTACCGTGTTCAACATATGGATCACTTTTTTTCGTATATTCACTGTATATTACTTTACAATATTTGTCTACAAATTTATCCATGCAGAAAACTTACCCGATTAACGCTGACCACACTCTCCATAAATTAAAACACGACAATTGAACCCCGCACGATCAAAATTCAGAACTAAAACCGAAAACAAAACACCTTTGTCGTCTTCCGTAAGTTCCGTTGACCTACGAACTTTGGACTCACGAAAATGCAACTCGTTTCTCGTGGACAACGAGAAAAGGCGAGAGTTGGAAGCGTCATTACATTTCATAATCTGTCATGAAACAAGCATAAAAACATGGATTTCATATTAAAAACAAAAACGAATTGGCCGTTTTACTACAGTAAATATTCAGATAAAAAGTCAATTATTAATACAAAATTACATGCACAAGATGTCTGTAAAGTCGAATAAAGGGCAACAAATAATGTTGCCTCCATGTTACCAGGGCTGCATATACAGTACAAGTATACCGTTGCGTCACAATACAGTTTAATGCATTTTTTGGAATTTACATTCTTCTATTAAATCCTATTATCAGAAATTCGTATATAGAGAGTTCTTCTAAATGAGGTTCCAAAGTAGTCTCATTTATCTTTAAAAGGGCCCATTCAGCAAAAACAAGGCAAAGGTATACATATGTCCCACTGCCCATTGTCGAGCATAACTCACCCTAGATGGCGCTGGGATTTCGCTAAGGGTCTATTCGTAGTGTCCAGCAAGCAATCGCTGTCCGAATCGCTCGCTTGGTCCAGCAATTCAGTGTCCGAGCAGATAATACTAATGAACTTATTGGTCTCCATGAGCAGAATTCGTCCTAATGGATGAGCAAAGCGCTCCCTACGGTTCTCTTCTTCCTTTTGATCCTGGTTACCAAATGGGAATTTATGGCTTTTAATAAAATCGGCGATGATCTCCAGTCCAGCTGAGTCCGAAATCCGTTGGCCGGATTTTAATAAAAGCGGTCGGCGGGGGGCCGCCTTGACTTCCGGTCACGAGTGAGATAACATCCGCCTCTGAACGCAATATCCAAATGGCAATAACTCAAGTGCGCCAAAGGTCCCCTTGTTACCTTGTTACGGAGAAAAATTGAATTTCATAGACACAAATTGCCGAATCGAGGTTGGCTGGGGGAGGGGAAAATGACCCCTAAGTCGAAATAGAGCCCTAACAATGGCGATAAAAGGATGCAGGGCCCATACGTAAAAGGCCTAGCCTATACAGTACTGCAATCAGTATCTAAAAGACCAAAGAATCATGAATACTGGATCGATTGGATGGGAATTGCACTTTAAAGGATGGTCATTTGGGTTGACAATATGCAAATATACCAAATAGCCAAATAGATATTGAAAAACATGATTTATATAATTAAAAATATGAATTTATTATTTTTTTTTTTGGAAAAATCTTACCACTTTTGGAATGTTGGATAAGTTTTTATTTATTTTTTTTCAAAATGCTTCTTTCTTTTAAAAAAAACAAATTTAATAATTTGAATAAATATTTTTTTCTTATTTGCCTTGTTCTGAAAAAAAATAATAATTTTCCTCAGAAAGGATATCATTTTTATATAAATTAAGAAAATTAAAATGAACATTTATGTAAACATTACTTTCCATACTATTTTTAAATGTATATTTTTGGAATGTGGTATTATTTTATTTTTTGGAAAAATGATACCGGTTTAGGAAAGTCTTATATATTTTTTGGCCAATGATGTTGATTAGTGGTCAGTCAAATGAGTCAATTCTTATTTCATTTTCTTAATCACTGCATGTGTTTTCTTCATTTCACCGTCCTTTGCCAAAATTACACAAAAATTGAGCAATTTACACGATCTTTAAAACCCGTAAGTACTGTTTTTTTTAAATTCGACCTTAACAATTTCAAAATGGCGGACTTTCATGAGTTCTCAAAATTAATGTCCAGCACGAAACCTATAAAAACGATTAATTTCTAGTCAAAAAGACATGAATTTAGGCAGCGCCAACAAAAAAAAATGGCAGAAGCTCATTTCCGGTCCATCTTAATTCGCAATTTGTCAATGGCGGATGATGGCGACGTAATGATAATCTCAGTTGTCCGACTTTCATTTCGTTTTTCATTCGCATTAGAGCCAATAAGATGATTAGGGAGGAGACCTTGACGTTGTTCTTCGCAACGACCCAATTTAGGACCAAATGGACGTAATAAAATCCACTAAAGGCTCGATGGTCAGTCTTGACCGGCGCTCCAAATCCCCGACTCGAGTAACACCACCTATTACTAAATTTCCGAGCTGTTTTTGCGAGGTTAGGGATTACCAGTCGATGATTTCCTCTGCTTTCATCACGCATTAAAGCAAAATTGAAAATCAGCGACGGCCAGTGGGCAGTAATGACCACAAGAAAAAATTGGCCGGACAATGAAATTCGCAGTTTACCGGCTATTTGCTAACTGGACAAGACTGACCCGAGAAAAGCTTACTTGACCAACTCTGTAGTCTCTAGGGATGCTCCAGAGAGGATGCTTAAGGGTCCAGCAATGCATGACTGAATGAAAACAATGGAGAAAATTCATTACCAATGAATGGAGATGGAATCATTGGAATGGAACAACACTGGAATTTAAGAGGTCATTTGAAATATCAGCAGTTTGAAAAACAAAATGAACAAATTTGTTTTAGAGCTAGCAGTATTTGAGATGATGGAGTAAATCCTCTAAAAACGAAAACAATTTTCAGAACTCTTTTTAGTTTATTGTTTAATTCATAGCTAATTTTTTGAATAAACAACTGATAACATAATTAAGATAATCAAGATAAGAACATTGTCATAATTGAATTAGATGGTCTTTCCACCATCTTTGCAAATGCAATTAAAAATACAGAAGTTTGACAAAATATGTTAAAAAAATCAGGTTGGCTTAATCGAATTGCCATAATTTGAAAGTTTTATTATTGCAATGATGGACTATTTAAAAATTGAGGTATGTAATAACACGAATACATTTTTTAATATTATGAATTAATTTATGAAATCAAAGTATCGCATGAGGAGTTTTTGAAGAAATGGTGGTTCAATTTTGTTAAATACATGTATAAAAAACAAGATATGAAAGAAATTTGCAACAATTTCAGCATTTCACGGTGCACGACTGCACAATGCTTTACGCGTATTTCTTTAGAAGCCTAACTCTATTATTGATGAGAACTTCGTTATAACAAACTTTAACCCAATGTTTCAACCAGTGTTGGGGGATAACATGGCACGATAAGGAATAAAAGAAATGTGAAATACGGTAATTTCACCGGATATAACAAAAATGGTGGTTCAATTTTGTTAAATACATGTATAAAAAACAAGATATGAAAGAAATTTGCAACATTTTCAGCATTTCACGGTGCACGACTGCACAAATGCTTTACGCGTATTTCTTTAGAAGCCTAACTCTATTATTGATGAGAACTTCTTTATAACAAACTTTAACCCAATGTTTCAACCAGTGTTGGGGGATAACATGGCACGATAAGAAATAAAAGAAATGTGAAATACGGTAATTTCACCGGATATAACAAAATTACACGTACCTGTTAGCAAAAATCGGTTATAACGAAAATTACCTGTTAGCAAAAATCGACTACAAGGAAATCTTTGGCCAATAAGAAAAACTTCAAAACTTGGTTGGGTTGCTAGTTCCAGCAGTTATTTCTGGAATCTAGCTCAACTCAAACTTAGTGTTTGAGAAAAGCCACCATTTCGACTATCTGAAAATATCCTAAATCACCCTGACAACTCCCATGGACCAAGCATGCCATTTCTTCCGCATTTTCTGCATTTCTCAACCAACAGGATGAGTGCTTTCTGTATTGTATTTGTACAAATTTTGGTCCGCTGAGAGATCGAACGAATTACACCTAAAAAATTGATATAGCCGTAGCGGCAGCAATGGCAGCACTCCGAGCGAACGAAAAAACCCAATTTATTTTCGCCCAGGATCCCCCCACCAACAAACTGCATTAACGGAGAACGACTCCGCAACTTAACCGCACAAATTCCAGCTTTTGTTTTTTTTCTGGATACTCGGCGATATCCCGCAGTCCATTTTATGTATCATATATGTATGGCCAAATCATTTATTTATCAACGCTTTTCAGTTATTTATGACGGTTTTGCCGCAACAACAACAACTTGAAAACCCCATTTTTGCCAGGCTATGAAAAGTGGTCAACTTACAAATCATTCCGAGCTACGTTTGGAGAAATCAATACGGGAATAGCGGCATTTTGGGATCGCAAACTCGATATTTCCCCTCCGTTCTTCGGTGAGTTAAGCCATTTTCTCATTGAAACTCGGATCGGAATGCCTATATCTAGATGCTTCGGCACATTTCGTACTGCAGCCAAAATGCTTGAAAACGGAGAATGAGCGACTAAAGAATCAGAGAAATGAACTGAAACTATTTCACGAGTAAAAAATTAACAATTGGACACCTTACACTTCAGCTGATAGATCAATGAGTATCATTTCTTGTAAAAGAAATTTTAGGTGTAATTCGTTCTTTTAAAAGAAATGAAAAATGCTTCCAATTAGCTGTTTTATTTTGAAAATTTAATATAGTGTATTTTTTTTTCATAAATACTTTTGTTTTACTTCCAAAACACTACGTTTCGACACAACATGTATTCATTTTGTTAAATTTGTATCTTATTGTATGCGTATTTTCTGGAATTAGGGTATCATTTTTTTGGAAAAATTGCATCATATCTGTTAATATGGTCATCGTTGTTTTTTAAGTATTTTATTCGATTTGAAAAAATTACCTTTATATGAAAATATGTTGCAGTCGTTCCAAAGTAAAACTTGCACAACTGTTTAAGAAATGCTCTGAGATTATCATGCAATTATTTGAACATGATAGTTCAACATTGTCAATCCAATTTCTTTGATGGTAAAACTGATTCATAACAAGGTGAAGACGATTCAACTTCATTTTATTTTCTCCGATTAACATATAATTTGGCATCATTAGTAAAATACATGTATTGTCTTTTCACAATCGAAACAATGTTTAGCTCTAAATAGCAGGTTTCATATTTAGTAAAAGCTTAAAAAATCTCATTATGTGGGGGATAATTAAAAATAATCAAAATTGTATGTATTTATCAGTCAGGAACTTTCATTTGGAATAAAAATCTCAAATGGAATTTAATTATCGAAAACATGTGAAAGTGTCACTATATTTTTATTTACCCCTTTCATAATAAAACTTTAATGGATTCTCAGATTGGCAAATGAAAGTGCAAATTATTTTTCAAACAATGTAATTGCGAATATATAGCTAAGTTTACAAAAACATTAAAGTTAAGTTTGGTTAAAAATAACACGTGTGTAAGTACATTCGTTTGACATAATTTAGATAAAGAGCTAAGGTCAATTATTTTTGGAAAAACGAAAACAAAAGCTAGAAAATGTTAAAATAAGTGGCTCCGACAGTGCTGGAAAACACTATTAAGTCAGGGCACAAAATTTACAATACATTATTTTTAACGAAAATACTTTTTTTATAGAATTTATTTAGGATTTCTTATAATTATTCTTATTATATTTCATAGCGCAAGAAACTGATGATGAAATTCAAAATTAGTATTTTGGTTTCGTATATACCAGTGTTATATGAACAATTTAATTTTAATTATTATCAATTATTTTTTTAAAGGTATAGAAGGCATAGGATACTCAATTTGCTGCTATAATAAAAATACTACCAATAGTTGAGTAGCTTGTTATTGATTTCAATATGCAATCTTCCTATACATGGCACTAATTTGACCAATCATGCAATTATGATCGTATTATGACCTTTTCATTAGCATAAAACCACATATTAAAGAATGCATTCTATTGCATAAAATCTCCGTAAACTCATCCATCCAACAGGCACAATTTTCCAAAAATTTACATTATACACACCTATCAAACTGTTCATAATGGAATGCAGGCGTTTCTTTTTTGCATCAATGACTAATTGGGGCTCGCCAACACGACTTCGGCTTCGCTCACTAAGGTCTGAGCCAACTGATATTCCTCAGATTCGGCAAGGTCTTGCTCAGTTTCCTGAAAGATATGCATAAAAGTAAATATGAAATTAATTTTAACGCAAGGTGTCAGTTTTAAACCCCAAATCACTGAGAAGTTGAATAAAATTCAACTTATAAATCAGAAAAATCAAGGATGGATTCAGCAATGGCTTCAAAATGATAGACGAACAGATATCTTATTTTCTTTATCAACAGCTATTGTTCAAAATTGGAAAAATTTTCCGAGCATTTTTACAAATGCTTTGTTTCCCACTAGCTCTTATGAAATATAAAATACGACAACACGACTTGCAAGCGAATACTTCTAAACCAAACTTCTTACTAGAATTCCTTTCAGGTCCGTGTTAGCAACAGCCAAACGCTTCCTGCAGTCTGGAATCATCATCAGGGATTCTTGAAGAACTTCTTCCTGAAAATAGAATAAATTCATTTTCATTCAAACGACGATTTCGCAAGATTTCTTGCAAAAAAAAAATTGGAAAATCAGCAATTTTTAAGCAAAAAACGGAGGGTTGCTATCTCATTGTTGAGTCTTTCAGGTACAGTCAGCCCTCAAAACTTACAAAATGCGGACATAAGGCAATCCGGAAAACTTGTTTTATGTTGAATACAAATATGTTTCCATAGGAATAAGCAAAAATAATTAATCAGATTTTTGTCCCCGTTTCTGTAATAACTATAAAATACAACTAAAAAATGAAGGAAAACACGTTGACCCTCGTTCACATTGCGGTTTTTGATCGAACCTGGTAATTTAAACCCTTAAAATAGCACCTATCCTTACCTAATTTATTAAAATATGAAACAGTACATGTAAAATTAACGATTTTTAAGCCTGCTACAAAAAAGTTGAGGGCATTAACCGCCAGTCCTGTCCTATTGCTCAACATTTCAGGAAAGTTGATCCAAAACTTGCAAACATAAGACATCCCAGTAAACTTGTTTGTATGTCAATATGGTGTTTCCATAGAAACATGCAAAAATAATGGGATTATTGCCCCTATTGGCAGCTCGCAAATTTCTACAAACAGCTTCCAGGTTAGGACAAGTTGCACAGGACCATTGTTCTGATACGGTCAAATGCGAATATATTCGTCCATGAGCGAGGAAAGATCATTTGAGGGAATGTAGCACATGCTGTAAACCCTGCTCCTGATAACCTCATCCATGCATTTTAGACAAGGGCCCATAGCATCATCCAGCATTACCATGCTTCGAGCTTACGAAAATCAACGTCTGCCTTAATATAGAAGCTGTTCGTCGCTAAAAGATGCATCCTATGATTAAATTCTGGGCAAAAGCGAGCAGAGATGGAAATCCTGGCGCTTTTGGCGACGACCGCGACGCCAGAATTGATTTTAAATCCCGGCAAATGGCGTTTCGCGGAATTCAATTTGGTCCATATTTTTGCCTAATGAAAAATGACGTCTTTTTCGGCGAACACGAAAAATCCGGGGGAAAACTTTCTGTCGCATATCGAGTTAAGAGTTGTGTCAGCAGTTGGCGTTAACATTTTCCATTTCTTCCATCTTGCTCGATAATAATGAGTTGGATTTGGCAGCTTTCGGATGCCATGTCTGCGCCTTAATGGGCGTCATTTATTTCTCCCGCTTGTCGTTTTCGCATTTTCGCAGTTTTCTGCTCGCCGAGGAGGAGGAGGACTGGAATCGGTCCCATTTATTACGTGCATTGGAGAATTTTTCTTTTTACTTCTTTCAATTTCCTAAAAAATCCTCCCCCCTTTGCCACCTCGGCATTTTAATGCTGGCTACGGCTTAGTTTTGCCCAGCTTTCTCCAGGCCCTAAGACGATATGATGGATAGGCCGTGCGAGAGACGAGTTACATACCAATTTCGCGAAAGTGAACGTGAAAATCCCCTGGATTGGGAGTCGTTGCTCATCGGCGAGCGACTGAGCCTTCGGATTCATCAGAGACGTGCCAAATGAAATGCTCGCGGAATTGTCAAAAGCGATATGACGATGTAAAATGGCCCTAATGCTGTTTGAGAAACTTGACAATTCTTCGTTAACGTTTTCGGTTGAACGCTTATCAAAAGAGTTAAGTGCAGTTATATAAAACCATAGCCAAACAGAAAATCTTCCACTAGTTTCATAAAAATTCTGCTTTTATCAATAAGAAAAATAATTATGAGATTATGCAGCAATTTACTGCAGAATAACTAGCAAACTTTAAAAAAAAATAACATACTTTGAGCCAAACTGCTGTAGACTACTTTTCAATTAAAATCCAGCCAACAAGCCACAATTTCTCATAATTGTTTTTAATTTGAAAACTTAGCTACATTACTGTACATGTAGTTTTAAATAAGATGCATCGCATTATTGCAGATCAAATCAATGCCGTTGCAATGAAAGTTTTATAAGACTTAATAAATACAATCATTGCATTCTTGAAATTTAAAAAAACAAAACAGCAATTTCACCACATTACTTTGGGTCCAAATGCCCTAATATCACATTTTTCGTAGATTTCAAACATCCAGTTTTTAGCGCATCAATAAATTTATTAAAACTGCTGTCAGTAGCCCTGGCTGTCAGAAACGCATCATTGACATTTCCAAGACTGCACTTTGAACAACATCGTGGAAAATCTTATAAACTGTAACCTATTTGCATCACAATTCTAAAAAAAACCAATCGCGGTAGTCTTAAAAAGTGAAATTTTACTGAATCCCAGGTTTTAAAAACCAATTCCACGTCATGAACTTATAAAATCTACAAATTTCCTTACATCGCCATACTTTTAAAACTAGAATTCTCCCACATCTCTAGAACTACAAATTGCCCGCTTCGGTGCATCAAGCATGATGCTTGGAATCCAGCTACGAACGTGTTTGTAACATGCCTAAAAAGACAACAGAAATCTCCGTACTGCAGTCCAAAATGCCCCGGTGCATCCACCAGATCCTAGAAAGCTCTTAAATCTCGTGGTTTACAACTGCCTGGTGGTAAAACTGAACTCTTGAGATGCTCGGCATCGGCATAAGCATCTCAGCCTAGTTCTTCGGAACGTGGCGAGGGGCCTTGGGGGTGTCGGGTGGCGCGGAGCTAAGCTTAATCATTCGCCGAAGCGAACAACAGCGCCGAGGCATTAGGCAGACTTCTGAAAGATGCAAATAGCGAAATGGTTAGGGATGAATCCGTGCTGGCGCGACTAATATTGCCAGTATTTTTCTGGCGGACGTCTTGCGAAGAGGATATGAAAGCGAGGACGGCGCAGCGAGCGGTACGCGGTAAAAGCCCTGAAATGAAGAAAAGAGAGAAAATGGGAAAACGTTTTATTTCGAGTTGGCTCATCGCTTCGAACGTGGTTCCTAGGCCTATGCAAATTACGAGAGCGAGAGTTTTATGGACCCGAGAGACAAAAACGAGAGAGTCTCCCATTGGAAGGCGGCCAATTACGGCGCCAAATGTATCCAGAGCTCCGTTTTGTCACCAGCGCCGAGGAGGAAGCACGGAGAGAAAATCCATCTGTTTTAAAGAGATTGGGCGAGAATGTTAAAGAAGTTAGGCATCACCGCAATCTGGAAGGAAAGCCGAAGATATTATGAGAAAAAAAAATATGAAAAAAAATAAAAAGAGCCACGGTTCTGGAGATATTGGAGAGCGAGTTGGTGGAAATGCAGAGTTGCTGGATGCTTCTTCGTCTCTCCATCAATCCCTCCTGCGATTGTTACCCGGACAACATCGGAACGACGACGAGCTGAGAAGTAATGAAAATGAAACCAAAAAAGCAATATTAAACGGAAGTTAGGCAATAAGTCTGGGAGATTTATGCTGTTTCTCCTTAAAGGAACTTAAGGAAGGGGTGAATTCCCTCTGCATTCAATTAACGTCGAAGTCGGTTATAGCAAACACGCTTATAACGAAGTTGTCCTAAGGCAAAGATTTGTTTTCATCAGCTTATCACGGGGCCAAATAAGGCGCAACGTAAACGTGGTTTTTACAGTCATATCCTGATATCTAGCTTATAGCTTACACCATGTCACCCAAAAAAAACGGTGTACGTCCAAAGTACAAGTACAGTAGTATTTTAAAATTCCTTAAATGGGCAATTTTCCAAACAATTATGTTGACGCTTGCGCAATCATGTGACAAAATTTATAACACTTTTGGATGTGAACAAATGTCCCAATAAATACTCAAAATAGGCAAAAAAAATCACGACAATTAAGTGCGTATTTATCACACAAAAAAACACACTTCACGCCTGATTTTGGTAATCCACGGCACTCGAATTTCCTCATTTCTTGGAAATTAGTGACAACAGGGTTCCCCCAAAAATTTCATTTTCAACTTCCCCGACTTTTCCAGGTTTAAAAAAAAATTTCCTGACCAATGACAACGTGAAAAATTGACACTGGACATTTTTTTTAAAAATTTACAAACGAAAATTTTGAAAATTAACATGGAAATTCGGAAAATGTTAAAAAATTGTGTTTGGAAAAAGTGTGAAATTTTGCAATTTTGTCCTCAGAAAATGTGGAAAATTTTGCAAATTAATAATCAGAAAACGTGGAAAACTGTGTAAACTTGTACATGGAAAACGTGGAAAACTTTGCAAATCTATACTCCGAAAATGTGGAAAAGTTTTGCAAATTTCTACTTCGAAAATGGGCCCTGAGCTAACCTTGTTGAAGTACTAATTTTGAATCGCCATGACTGCGTTGAATTTTCCTTACAACTTTTTTAAATAAACCATTATTCCCTGACTTTTCCAGGTTTTCCAGGTCTGGGGGAACCCTGTGACAATACAGGGATTTTCTTAATTATTCCTTTGATTGTAGCAAAAAAATGCGCTGTTATGGCTACTAAGGGGACTGGATTAGTGTAGCTAGTTCTAACCCCCTGTAATCTCGACATTCTTGCAAATTTAAAATCTGCAATTTCACAACATCTTAAGCCACAATAAAAAGCCGTAATTTTCCCACATTTTTGTAGATTTCAAATTTGCAGTTAGAACTGCATTATTGAAGATATCCAGATTTTTCACAGTCGATAGGGTATTAAAATCACAACAAAACCGCATTAAAATAAAAACGCGACCAACCAATCCGTGTAAATCAAGTATGAAGTTTTCTAGATTGGATCAAACAGGGTTTTCCCAGAATTTTCATTTTCAACTTCCCTGACTTTTCCAGGTGTTAAAAAAAATTTCCCTGGCCGATGACAACGTCAAAAATTGACATATGCCAATGTTATCCACGATTATGCAAAATCGACAAAGGACAATATTTTTGAAAATTTTCTAATGACAATTTTGAAATATTTTCGCAGTTAACATAGATAATTTTTATGAACAAATTTAGAAAACTTGACAATTTAGTATCCGGAGAACGTGGAAAATTTTGTAAATCAGTCCTCGGAAAACGAGGGAAAATGTTTCAAATTTGTACTCTGAAAAGTGGATAATTTTGCAAATTTTTCCTCGGAAAACGTGGATAATTTTGCAAATTTCTCCTCAGAAACTGCCCTTTACTAATCACATAGAAGCATACATCTGGGATCGGGACAACATATGACTACGTTGAATGAAATGGGGGAATGAATGGGGCACCCTGTCAAATATACACTGAAGTTACATATTCCAAAGTTTCATTTATAAAAATCATTTCGTCGTAGAAAACAATTCAGACTTATGGGGAAAGTTACGAAAATTCGTTTTATGAAAACAAAATATACTTAATGAAAAACTCGTTTATGTGCAGACGGACAATTTATTGAAATGCAGCTTCAACAGCGGACATTCCTCGAGATTAGCTGCCTACGATGAAAAATAGCAGACTCAATTTCAAATTGAATTAATATAAAATTCAATAATAGAAAATACCCACACAGAGGTACCACTCAATTTTGAGCAGCTTGGCATGAAGACACAGGCCTAAGACAGCAGCAAAGAAGACCGTAAGAGAAATCAAATAACCAGACGGGTTTTATAAATCATATAATAAACGATTTATAAAAGTATTTCAGGTTTATTTCTTGGTTCTGGTTGCTGGGCGACGCAAACCCTAAGAGGAAATTGATTGAGAGGTGTCTATTCCAGTTTGTGCAATATAAGAAACAATGAGACACGCAACTACGCATTTCTTCTTCAGTCGTTTCAAATAATGATGAGGCAAGGATGAAATACATTTGGAGAAAATGCTCAAAAAACTAATAAAATCCAGCGTTCGCGGAAGCGCTGCCTATGAAATCTAGTCCCCATTGTGTTTTAAAAATGTATGGAAATAAAAATATTTCAGCATTCGGGATGCGGCTTTGCTTGGTCACCGTAAAGAGTTCACCGTTTATGAAAATGCTTAAATGAGAACTGGAGATAAATCACGGTCCTTGGCGTTTTATGTTGAAAAACTGCTCCAACTGCCTGACACCGCAGAATCTTGCAGAAATGTGCATGATTTGAGAAAAAAGTTTACAGTACCGTAAATACGGAATTAAGCGCCGGACCCGCAATAGCCGCCTGCCTTTTAATAATCGCCAGGGATGGGGGGGATTTCCCGGAATTTGCAAATAAGCGCCGGGGCGCTTAATTACGCATTTACAGTAGTTCACGTTTTGAAATCCAGAGGGCTTGGATGTTGCGAGTATGGCGGGTACAGTTGCACTTTTTATCATGATTTAATTTGTCTGAAAATCACTTTTTGTAGAGAAATTATAAGATAGGAATCTTGAACGATGAGCCCTGATTAAGTAGCGACTAAGTTACTGGTAGATTTGCATGGTTGATCTTTGCATCTTTCCCCAAGTTTGTTCATGCTGCATTTCAAAGCTGCTTTTATAACTTTTATGTCAAAATTGACATTTGCCAATGTTATCCACAATTTTGCAAAATCTACACAGGACAATTTTCGATATTTTGAAAAAATTACTAATGACAATCTTTGAAAAATTTTCAAAATTTAAAAGAAAACTTTGACAAAATTAGCATGTAAACATTTTGAAAATTTGTATTCGGAAAATGTAGACAATTTTTCAAATTTGTACTCTTGAAAAGACCGAGCATTTTGCAAATGTGTTTTCAGATTGCAAATTCGGTTAAAATTTATGCTGGAAAAGGTTGAAAATCTTGCAAATTTATATTATGAAAACTTTGCAAAGTTTGCAACTTTATCCTTGAAAACCGTCGAAAATTTGTCCTCAAAAACTATTGAAAGTTGTGCATATTTGTATTCGGAATAGATTCAAAACTTCGTAAATAAGTCCTCGGACAATGTTGAAAATTTTGCAAATTTCTCCTCGGAAATTGTGGCAAATTTTACTGGGAAATTTGTTAAATTTTGAAATGGGCCCTGAGCTAACCACGTAGAAGTAATCCTTTTTGATTGTGGAAATATTAAATTTCCCCTGACTTTTCTAGCCATTTTCAACAAGTTCCCTGACTTTTCCAGGTTTTCCAAGTGGGGAAACCCTTTGTATACCAATAAACATATCTAGTCTTTTCGAATAAAACACAATGAGTTTATATAAGTACATTCACACGAGTTGAAAAAGCAGCTACTTTGCCATACCCTGACCTGCACCTGTTGCATCCTGAGTGTTCACAAAATAAGCAGCTGCGCCCCCTATAGTCGCTTTGCATAATTGTGCAAGTTCTGGTACAAATGCAAAATCGTAGTCAAAATTTCTTACTGAATCTACGAGCTTGTAGCTTACCAACATAAAACTTACAGTACATACCGCCTCAACCACTAAATTTACGAATAAATTTACAGGAAATTGACAATTGTGGACAATAAATTTAAAATTAACAGGAAATTATGACAAAAATATCAGAGTCTATACCATTAAGAACGTCAAAAATCTGAACTTACTGCCATATTTGAATTATCAGTATGTTAAGTCTTAAAACTAATGTTTTCATAAATATGTAAAACTTGTGTTCATGCTAAACAATCTATAGAATCCACAAGGATGCAATTTGAATTTGAATGATATCTCCAAGAACAAAGAAGGTAAACAGACCTCAACTTGAAATAAAGGAGTTTGAAGAAAATTTTATTTGAAACTAGCGGTTGTACCCGGCTTCGCCCGGGGTGTTTTTACCAATGGCGATGGCGATACGACGTACGACAATCAACC